>JAACJM010000098.1:0-300211 GCA_013368315.1 Tetrapyrgos nigripes | reverse complement strand
ATATGAGGGACCCCATGATTTTCATAGAGGCTGTAGAGAGCATCTGTATGTTGCTATGTATGCTCCAGCTGGCAGCTATGACATCATTGTAGTGTATACATTACATTACTGTACAGCTCCACCCATGACATCATGTATAACACATCAGGTTATTGGCAATAATGATTTTGAAGTGGCAACTCAAAAAATTGTCCAAATGACATACAGTTTTAAATCAATTCATAACTCCACAGATATTTGGCCAAATAGACAAAACAGACAGATTATTGTAGCTCTAATCAAAGCTTTCTTGCTACCACCAGCCATGTTTTGAGATTTCTGCTCAATAGCTCTTAAATCAGCAATCTTTCCAAAAGTACCAAACATGTGTGGACAATTTTTTTGGCCACTGTACTTTGACAGTGGCCTTTCGGAAGATGACGACTCCGCAGACGACTCCGCAGACCATGCTGTAGACGAGCCTCTTCGGGACCTGAATAGACCCTTTTGTGAGGCCGAATCTGAAGGTGCTAGGGAAAGGGAAGAAGAATTCGACACTGGGGTTCTCGGGGTTGGAGGACTTGACGCTGGGGTTGGAGGACTTGACACTGAGGTTGGAGGACTTGATAGAGTTGCACCAACATTATAGCCTTCCTCAAACTCAAAGTCTTCCTCTTCCTCAGTGGGGCCCACCGTGCTGGTTGAAGAGTCGGAGGGGACGGCTGTGCTGGCTGAAGACATAGAGGGGACAGCCGTGCTGGCTGAAGACATGGAGGGGATGGCCGTGCTGGCTGAAGACATGGAGGACATGCTGGGTTCTTCGTCATAGACGTGGTCTCCCTCTTCCATGATTGTGGTAAAGGGTCTAGGGACGGCCGTGCTGACTGAAGAGGATGCATATGAACATGCGTTGTTTTTTGGCCAATCTGGCCGGTGAGCGGATGTTGGACTGAAGGGAACGTTTGAAATAAAAACAATAAAAAACAAGATCAATAAAAACAAGGAGCTAAGTACCCATGTGGAGCGGAAGTTAACCGTCTCACGCCAAGGGTATGACAGCGGGCGGCGATCGGTAGCACTAGACTTCAGCCCTGCTGCAATACCGGAAAGGCAGACCAAAGGGCAAGTCAAGGGAGGTAGGCTGGCTGTACGCAAGTCTACGGTCGGAGTTGCCAGTTACATAAGGCTGATGCTCTTCTGCGCGCTAGGCTTTGACGTATTGCTTTCTCAATCTCTTACGACTGAGTTGTTCTCAGCGAAAGCATCCCGTAGGATGACGTCCATGGAAAATGCCTATTAAAACGTCCTTTGGGCTTTTATTAGTGAGTTAATGTTCTTCCCCTCGCTCTTTCTCAGCATGCGCTTCGACGTGGGCGCTTCTTCCTTGTGCAAGGACGCAAGTGCGCTAACCCTATCCCGACCCGTGGCTTGAGAGCTGTACAGCCGCTGACAAAGCAGCCCAGCTTTCCCCAGCCCCACGGCTTCTTTTCTTCGACAGCTACGCCCCGCCCCGCACAGCTCCCTCGACAGCCAACAGGCTCCCTCGACAGCTCTCCAAGTTTTCCTCTGGCCGCCCTACTCCTTTGACCTGAATTACTTTCGGTCAACGCAGTTGTACTTTTGAGTCAACTGTGAATTTTGCCCAAGTCACTTTTGAGTGCTTGTGCATAACGAGGCAGCCGTTCTCTTCAGCCGTTCTCAAGTCTTCTCACCAGTACACCCCTTCCTCGTGAGTATCATCATCATCTTGTTTCCGGAATCCATCTTTTTACACTACTAACACCCTGCTTCTCTCTGCCTGCGACGCGTCAAACTCGATGACTGCGTCGCAGGTTCGTTTTTCCAAAGCCATTCACAAGTAAACAGCTATGAACAGGGACAGTCACAATCACACTGATTCGGTATGTACTCATTTACTTTTTTTGTAGCCGGTTACTTACTAGGTACATATCTTTCTGCTGTATAGCCGACCGCGGAAGAACTGGACACTAACCACCAACTGCTCCTTCACCGGCCTCTTCAAAGTGCGTATACGTGCCATGTTACGTCACCATTACTGACATCATTATTTGCAGAGAAAGGTCGTTCTCCTACAGCCTACGACGCCTCTCTTGCCGCTGTGTTACCAGGTGGAAGTTTGTTCTTGACGACCCCGTATCAAGACCTTCCTGTTTATCAAGTCGAACCTATTGTGGAAGGCATGACCATGCGTCGGGATTTCCGCTTCGGGCAGTATGACTACCTTCAATGGCCCCAGCAATGGTGTCAGCAGCTTTGCCACATTGCGTGTATCCTCCGTCGACCCCCACCTGGACACCAATTCGATGTAATGTGGTGGACGCCAAACAATTGATTGTTTTAAAGAAGAGTGTAGGGGTATCGCTTCAGGGTTAGGAAAACTAAGGGCGGGGAAGGCGGAGGAATTAAGGCTATTGGTAGCTGAGTTACGAGGGCGTTGCAGCCTTTTTATAGCTTCTCATGAGAATGAAACCGAGGTAGAATTGGCCCAACAGTGTTCTCAGCGCCTCCTAGAGAGGATGAATCGTCTTCACTCCCTACTTCTGACCTTTCGCCAAATCTGCTATACAATCGCTAGCCTCCAGCGCCTTTTTCTTGAGCTGCATGCTCTCCTAGAGTACTGCACTATCTACAAGCCACGCATGGCAGGGAAAAGTCTTCCCGCTTCAATTGCCGCCGCGGTGGTTGGTGCTTGGACCTCCAATTTGGAAGCGGCGGAGGCTTTATTCCGTGCTGGAATCCCTTTTTGGTTACTACGCCAAGTGGATGAAGTTCCAGCCGTCTCCGTCGGCAAATTAGCTTCGCTGGTCGTTCCAGACGATCTCTGCCTCGACAACGCACCCTTCCCAGAACCAATCATCTATCGTACCGGTGTCCCTAACACTGAGCTTCAGTATTCCGCCATCCACAAACATCTGAACAGCGCATTTAACACTTATTCTCCGTTCGAGTCTTCAGCCGAAAGTCGTCTTCAAATAACTCCTCCCTCTGCTTTGGTGCTGAGTGGTCCCCAGCGGACTACGCCATCAAAGAGTCGCCATCATCCTTGTAAGCATTTATTTCAAGTTGTCATTGTTTATTATAAGCGAACTATGTCTAGATCCCAAGTCCCCCAAAAATGCTTCTTCAAGTGCTCGAGATAAATTTCACCTGGTTTCTCACAGCCTGTTCTTAACGTCTCCTTGTTGGGGTCCCGCACTGTCCCGAGTCAACCAAAGCAACCCGCCTGTTCCAATTCAAGGTGGCTACGCGTTTCCTGATCCATCCCTCTTTGTAACGGTGCAGAAACGTGAGAAGATGTTCAAGTACTGCTGGAACTGGCTACAGTTTCGCGACGTCCTTCTATTCCGAGTGACCCAGCCATCACCGCGACTGATTCCTAATTCTACCTGGCGCCAGATATTAAATGGCGAACTCACCTCGACCACGCAACCATCCAGCTCCAGCTCACAACGACCTTCGAGAACAGCCTCTGCCAAGGCTACGGCTCGTGACCTGCTGGGGAACTGCTTGCTCTCCACCGGCGTCGAGGTTGATCTGGAGAACCCCCCCAGCTTTGTGATGTGGAGAGAACGATCATTTTCTGAACCGTCTGACATCTCTGAGAAGGTCGCTCAGGAAATTATCTGGGAGGTAGCTCAGCTCAACTTCCGTTGTGAGCTAAGGGCACTCGACCAGGCGCTTACTCCAAGGCTTTCTGATGAACAGCGTCTTGAGCAGTCTGCTCGTCTCAGTGCTTGTTTTTTGGGAGCTGATGTGGAGAGTATTCTGACTGTTGAATTTGATTGGGCAGATGGAGGTTTTGCTGCAAAAGTACCAAGTTCTCGGAAGAAAGCATTGTTTGGGTTGCGAGATGTGATGAAAAGGTGGCCAAAGTTCAATGAGCGCTGTTCGACAGCTTCAGGGAACGCTCTGGAGGTCACTTTTTACAATGACTCGGCGTTGGAGGTGTTCGAGTCGGACGTCGTGCATTGCTATCTACAGTATTTCTTCGACGTTTTTGGACGTGCAGCCGTGGTTCCTCTTCGCATTGACCGTGTGGACTGATTTTTTTTTGTGCTTATTGTCTGATGTCAAATGTCAATATTATCTTTCTTGGACGACCGTAGTCACCTGCGCCTGGACAATTGTATCTATCTTTTATAGACAATCAATTTGTTATATTGTTCCTGCAACGGAACGCACTCATGTGCATCTTTTCAGGTTTCTCGCTCACTCCTACTCCTATTTTCGACCCTCTCCTAATTGAAGATCTTCTGTACTGCTCTCTGGATGCTTCTCTAGTACAACCCGCATCAAACAACTGATGCAGCCTCGACTCTTCCGTGCTTTCCTTGCTGACTTCATCTCCTTTTACTCCTGCGTCGCACCCAAGACAGGCAGGCATCCAAGGAGACAATTGACCTGAGGAGTCCGCGTTAGCATCGCCTTTTGGAGGGTAGGGCGACCTACTTCACCACCAGGGTGCCTAACATGTACGGCAGTCGTGATGATGCACTTGGGTGAGATTCTTCGATTCTTCCTTTTTGTCTTGTATTCTTATTGTCTTATCCCTATATACCTGCCTATCCTGCAGCTTCACCTCATCTGAAATGGGGCGTACTCAAAGAACGACAACCTGCACCAAATGCTCCGAATATCCAAACGGTCGTCCCGTTCTCTCTAGAGACTACGCCGAGCATCTATTGAATCGTCACAACGATGCGCAGACCCCTTCGGTAAGTCCTGTCCCAATGCTACTCTAGCATGTAATTTGATTTAGTATCTGTAGGTCGTGGCTCCAACAGCCTCTACACCTGAGGGCAGTATGGACCAGTTAACCAGCTTGCTCACCGCCGTCACTGTGTCTGATCCTGGCCCCGATATCCACAAGCAACCTACAAAACTTTTCACCTCTCGTGAAGAGTTCCAGCGTGACATCAAGATTGATACTTCCGGGAACAGGATAGGCTTTGGAGACATCGAGCAGGGTCTGAACTCTGTTGTCAACGTCCAGCCGCCGACCGAACCTCCAGCCTCTCATCATCCATCTCTTTCCCGGAGAGCATCACGCGTCTCTCTCTCTCTCATCCGGAAGATCTGTAACCCCAAGCTTGTTAGGATGGTACGATCTATCAATGCAGTCAAGGACGAAGCCATCTCCATCCGTGAAAATCTACTCCAGCTCACTCGCCATAATCTAGATTTCAGTGACAAACAAGCTGTTTTGAAGCGCCAGGAAGCCTTGAAGCAGGCAAACACCAGGATCAATCAGCTTAGTGCTACCTTGCTTTCGATGAGAAAGCTATCAGATCCTTCGTACACCAGTGCTGCAGAAGAGGCGCGGAGCGAGCTTCGGAAAGCTGATAGCGTCTTGAGTATCATTGGGATGGATCTTCCTTCGCCAGAAGGTTCATCAGCGCCAACACCTTTCTCTTCAGGTTCGTCCTTCACCCTGATGGTAGATAATGCATTAATTTTAAAACTGTTTCACAGACTATCTGTTCGAGAATCCTTTAGCAGGGGTGGGGGTAGCTACCCGAATGGTGATCTTTCTGACCGTTGCCTGCGCCCTCGTCATCGGGATTTCACACCGAGACTGTGACTTTATCGTTTCGGCTGTATGGAATATAGTCGCTGCCGCAACATCCTTGTTTTGTCCCTCATCCGCAGTGCCAACCAGTGAACAACACGTGCAACGGCAGCTCATGGCACAGCTCCCGAGCAGTCTGTACACTGCTTTGAATGCCCTTCGTCTGGATAGCAAGACAACCGTTTTTGCCGTGTGTCCATCCTGCAGCTTTTGCCATCAGCCCGAGTTCTCCCAGACAGCCGTTAAAGCCCAGTATCCCGATCAATGCAACAATATGATTGTCGGGAAGGATGGTAGAAGCGCATGCGGGACTTCCTTACTTCACGCTCGGAATGGCAACATGCGACCGATCAAACCTTATGCGGTCAACTCACTGCAAGAGCATTTGGCTCGCATTCTTGCCAATCCGGAACTCGAGAAGTACTGTGATACCGCAGTGGATGAGGCTTTACGCAAAGTCAATGGAGAAATCAACGGAGGAGCTTCCAACGAGCCCATGACCTCAGTCTTTGACGGGGATTTCCTGCGTCAATTCACTGGTCCAGGGGGTGTGGGGACTCTTTTCATAGACCGAGGCGATAAAGCACGACTTGCCCTAGCACTCCAGGTCGACTTCTTCAACCCAAACGGAAATCGCCATCGAGGCAAAACCGCTTCCATCGGTCTGGTTTCGTTTGCCATTCTCAACTTGCCTCACGAGATACGCAACAAGCCAGAGAATCTTTTCCTGGCCGCCATCATTCCCGGTCCTCGAGAACCAAATGACGAAGACTTCTCCAATTACATGACTCCCATCATTGATATGTGTCTGCCAGGGTGGAAGGGAGTACACTTGTCGCGGACAGGGAAACACCAAGAAGGACGGGCAATGCAGTATGCCGTGGTGCTCTCTGTTAACGACCTTCCTGCTGCTCGGAAAGTAGCAGGTGCTGCGGGGCATACTTCGGGATGGTGTACTGTGTGCCAGAACTACCATCGTACATACAACACTTGCTTCGAGCAGTGGGTGAAGCATGACGTCCAGGAGCTTCGCCGACTAGCTGAAGCATCCCGTGATGCCAACTGCTCAGCAGAACGGCAAGCTATCTTCGAAGCTTCTGGTGTTCGCTGGTCAGAGCTTTGGAGGCTTCCGTACTGGGACCCTACCAAAATGCTTGTTGTTGACAGCATGCACTGTGTACTCGAAGGTCTTGTCCATTACCACTGTCGTCATGTCCTTGGAATCAATGCAGAAGCTGCCGGAAAGGAAGCTGCCATGGATCCAGCGTTCCATCACAACTGGAAGCTATATGATGAGTTGCAGGTTCCCAAAGCATATCAGCTTGACGGGAACAAACTGGACAGTCAGCTGAAATCTGTTTCCAATATACATGATCTCCTGGAGGCTGCTCTCGAGTGTAACGAAGGCGTTCCCGATACCATGATGTTGTGGAAGCGGTTGTCGACCAAGCGTCTCCCGCCGCTGCGATTTGTCGCCTGGAGCTTGGGCATACACGAGACCAGAGACCGTGAAAAGTTTGCACAATATGCCAAGCGAAAGAATCCTAGGAAAGCGATGCGCAAAGTCAAGGTCATCTTCAACAACGAGGTCATCACACCAGATGTTCCCCAGCCGCGCAAAGTCAAAGTTATCTTCAATAACGAGGTGGTCATCCCAGTTTTCCAGATCAAGTCCATTGATGCTTTTGTTGATGTGCTGATAGAATGGGTAAATGCTCATCTTCAGACTCTTGTCCATCTCACTGATCACCAATTTGTCAGCGTCTGAAAATGCCTTTTGTACCTTCCGAGTCCAAGTCAGACAGCCACATAGACGTTAAATCTATTCAGCATATACAACACGTCATCAACAATACCAGTGTTCCGTCTTGGGTGAATACCGTGCCTCACAACTACTCCGAGAAGGTTGCCGGCACTATCAAAGCTGACGAATGGCGTACACTTGTGACAATCCACCTTCCCATAGCCTTGGTCTCTCTTTGGGACTGGGATGAAGACAAAGCTTCTTTGAGGACGCGTAAAGTTTTGGACCACACCATGAAACTCTTCCAGGCGGTCAACATTGTCTGCCGATTCACAATGTCTGATGAGCGTGCAAAGGCTTACGTGGGATTCCTTAAGGAGTGGGTAGACGATCTCTATGCTCTGCATCCTCACACTCAAGGCTCCCGACGGATCCGACCAAACGTCCATGTTGCATTTCATATCTATGATTTCCTGAAGCTCTTTGGACCGGTAATATCTTGGTGGACATTTCCCTTCGAAAGGTTGGTTGGTGCGCTGCAGAAGATTAATACCAACGATCATATCGGAGGCGAGTACTTTATCCTCCAAAGCTCATTTTCTTTTATCCTGACGAGTAACTTCACAGGAGAACTTGAGCAGACTATTCTTCATACCTTCTCACGTGCCGCAAATTTTCGTAGGCTGGTCAGTCGTCCAGACTGCGACGAGATGATCACCCAGTTCCAGGAGCTTTTTGACAAAGCTTACGGATCTCGATCTGATCAATTCGAGTCTTACAACGACTTTGCTCCCAATTCCAAAACAGACAGTCATGCGTACTACAAATACGCTGGTGTCTTTTACTCGAGAGCCAAGACTCACTTGGGCAACAGCTTTGTTCGCTATGTCCATGGTAACCAATCACACGTGGGCTCTATTCAGGAGATCAAGAATTGCGGCGAACATGTTGTCTTCATCATTCAGCGCCAGCTACCTCTTCCCTCCGGAGAACGTGAACCGTTCCGTTTTCCATGGTATCCCGCCAGAACCTTCTCTACGAAGACGTCGACTGAATTGCACACAATTTCTCCGTCGGCCGTTGTCTGTCATGTTGCCCGTTATCAATATTCAGCTGATCGAGTTGTGGTGGTTGATCTTGCTAGAGTGAGTCGTCTCTGGCGTAATTCCTTGGATAATTTATCAACTGATAACTTCTCGTCAGGACTGAGCCATGTAAATATGTACACCGAAATGAGGAAATACATCGGATGATTGGAGAATGAAGCGGTAAATGTGTACACCGAAATGAAATGGATTGATTGTTGCGAGATTGGAGGATGAAGCGTATTTAGCTATGGGTGTATTCAGTGCAAGAGCAAAAGCGCAGAACGGAAAAGGCTTCAAAAGAGGATATCAAGTTGAAACGTCCTCTCGTGGGTGAACTCGGTGATTGAACTGTGCTGTGATTAATTGCTCTGTTGTACGATAGTGCTGTGTTACAATGCTCTTTCTATTTTCTGTATCGTTTGTATCTAGTAGGTTGTACTAGTATTCAGTATACTCAGCTGCACATATATGCTGCTGGTCAGACGACGCCAGTCAGAAGCCCAGTCTCTAGTTAGCGTCAGCTCAGGAGGCGCTAGGTTTCTGGCTGTAGGATACATCACGTTTCTGTGTAGATCAGAAAGTAATTGGGAAACCACTCGTATACATTGCCTTGAGAAACGTGACGATTCCTTGAAGTTTTATCACCGTAAGATACTTAACGGATTCTACCGAAGTGTAATCATCAAGTATACCAGCAAGTTTCTATTTCTTCCATACTTAGTGGTTCCTTTCAAGTCGAAAATGAGTTTGGATACATAAAAATGCTCGGTAGGTGGAAAACATAGCAAATCTCAAATCATTTATTAGCTGAATCTTCGTAATCGTATATTTCGGGTTTCCTTTCAAACTTTCATCCACCTAACATTCATTCCTGCGCGGCGTGAAAGGTACGTATCGCCTCCGTGATCATACCCCGCAGAGTTTTCACTGGTATTCTTCTCAACTTTTCTAGTAATTATTGAAGGACGATGCATCTTCTCAACACATACACTCTAAATCTTTTCGAGTTCCCTGGTAACCATGTCCCTCCATACGCCATCTTGTCGCATACATGGGGCAAAGAAGAAATCACTTTCCAAGATATCCAATCTTCCTCACGCGATGCACTTCGAAGGAAAGCAGGTTTCAGTAAACTTCAAAGTTGCTGCAACCTGGCTCGTGCACATGGTTTCGAATACGTTTGGATCGACACCTGCTGCATCAACAAGGACAGTAGTGCGGAACTTTCGGAGGCGATCAATTCCATGTACAGATACTATCAGGACGCCGAAGTATGCTATGCCTATCTTCCAGATGTCAGCAGGGATGAGGATCCCAGAACTATCAACTCTTCCTTCAGAAACTGCAAATGGTTCACTAGGGGATGGACTCTCCAGGAGCTTTTAGCGCCTGCCATTGTCATTTTTTTCGATGTCGATTGGGTGGAGATTGGGACAAAGTCGAGCCTACAGGACGTTATCGAGGCAGTCACAGGAATACCCTGCAACGTTCTCTTGGATAACGGTCCTCAGAGGATCAGCATAGCGACGAAGATGTCTTGGGCTGCGATGAGGGAGACGACGAGGGCAGAGGACCGAGCTTATTGTTTGATGGGTATCTTTGGGGTACATATGCCGACGTTGTATGGAGAAGGAGAATACAACGCCTTCATTCGCCTTCAGCTGGAGATTATCAAGTTTTCGCATGATAGAAGCATTTTTGCATGGAAGGCGGCGGAAGGGGATACGGAAATGACTCGAGGGTTGTTGGCCAAGTCACCTTACGAGTTCAGGCACTCTGGAAATGTTAGGATCTCCGACGACAACTGCGGAATAACGCCTTTCTCTATGACCAACATGGGCCTGCATATAGAGTTTCCGATGCTGCCAGTCCAGGACGAATTGGACGATGTGTTCCTCGCCTTTCTTGATTGCCGGCTCGAGAAGGGAGGAGAGCAGCTGTGCATTCATCTCAAGCGAGCCGGGCATCCAGACCAGAACCAGTTTGTGCGGTGTTGGCCGGATGAGATAGAGTTGAAGCATGCTTCATGGCGGCCACCCGGTACGATGTCTGTGTATGCTGTACATGGCGCAGAGGCCAGGCGAAAAAAGGGGGCTGCGAAGACGTGCACGTTCAATCTCAAGCCTCTCCACGGTTTTGCCGGTCTTGCAATACAACAAAAATCGTACATCTGGCAATCCACCGAAGAGCGGGAGCAGGAGCATCAGGGTGGGGAGATTCCATTCTGGGGCGGATTAGATCGGGACCTGAAGCTTTTCGTATCGAATGGGTCAGATATTACCCTGTTGTTTCTTCACGAGGCGACTGGGGAGAAGTTCGGTGTCATTGTAGGGGTCCATAACATGCACATCTTTTCCGATATCGCTATCGACGCTGGTCTTGGTATGTCACCGCTAGAACACGAACTGCTGAAACAGTCCTATACTTTGGGAAACCGTCGGCACGTTCCAGAACGTGGTTGGGACCGAGTTTCGAGGTCGTTAGGCGGAGAAAGGCTCGTCTCCTTGGCCATCCGTAAGACGGTCAAGCCTGGAGAATATGACATCGACATCGATATCACTCACGGCCAGCCGTTAACGATCAGACAGTTGGTACCCCTGGAATACGGATTTCTGGTTAAAACAGATTTACCGCCCAGCTATCGTCTGAAGGACGTTTATCCGCCCGACGTCTTCCTGCAAACTCAAGGCGATCCAGATATGCTAGTCAACGTCTACGCTCATGATGAAGGCTCTCTGAAATTTTCGAGAATGATCCTATTCGAGTCGTCTTTGGGTCGTCCACGACAAGTAGCCGTGTTTTTGGGAATCTACGGTCGCTCTCAGATACGGACGGATGTCATTATCGACCCAGAAAAGTCTAGCTCTCAGAGCGATGAATGGATCTGGTCAGCATACCATCAGTTCAAAGAGAGATGGAAAATGGGGTCAAATCTGCTACATGATGATGGGGCCGGCCTTAGCCGTTGTTCAAAGGTCAAAAAGTATCGGCGAGATAAGACAAGACAAGAATTTCGTGCTACATGTACAGTAGTTGCTGGTCGACGGGCGACATTACAGCCTGGATCGCATTGGGCCCACATTGACTTCAAGTTGTCTTCACTAGCTGGAGTGGAAGAACGACCCAGCATTCCGAAAACCCCAACTTTGGCTCCTCCTCCTCCTCCTCTTTCAACCTACACCCTTCACGCTGTCGATGAAAACCATACCCATTCATCTCTACTAGAAAACGAAGTGTTAAGAAGCTCACCTGAACCATGGTCTACGGCTGGTGACGCTTCGGGTTTCTCCTCGAGTAATCTGGCACTCGAGTCAGATTTCCAAGCTTGCTAGCACGGAGAACAATTTACCACCACACCTGTGCTAGAGACCAAATTGGGTACATCACTCGTACATATTGATGTTTTCCAGTACAAAATAGTACTGGCAGTTCGTCGTACAGATAGCAAATCACCATGTAGCACAGACATACAACTACATAGTCCTTTATTGGCACAGGTAAAGACTAAGTACATGGGGCATAAGGTTTAATTTCCGTTAATGGTTTCAGAACCATTGTTCCCAAGTGAAGCCAATGGGATCCCACTCCAGTGTTCCCAAGGAGCAAACGAATATAATCGCCCACTGCCTGGGATTACGAGAGGATTACGATGCTTATGACCAGATAATACGGGACGAAACCACCAATTTTCACTCTATCATCTTTTGTGATGTAGACCTCGAGATTCTGACACTTGCGTCAATGTCTGAGTGAGACTACGAGTCCTCACCGATAAATCAGCGACCTAAACGATACAGATAGAAGAGAATGAATCTTGACTGTCCCAATGGGTCTCGTGTAATGAAGAAACTTACAATTCGGAGTGCCAAACGAATACTGGGTGAAACGCTGGGCGAAAGGGCAGTTGATATATGATATTCCACAGGTCCTTTCGTACAAGCTGAAAGTAGACAGCCCTAAGCTATTTTGCATCTGACAATGAATGGGAACAGGTACACACCACTATCACAGACAATGAATGGTACAATCTTGTTTACTGCGACTGTCTTGTCAAATATCTGTCAAACGACGTTAGCAGAAGTAATACTTGAAGTGTGTAAAATGCGCATGCTTCATTCTCCTTCTGGCCTTCGAAGACCTTCACGACGACGAATCGTTCCCCAAGCTTGGCAGAATGCACCCTGTAATGCTTTTGACGATGTAGTTCATCCACTAGTTCGATCTTTTCAAAACAAACCACGTTCTAGAAAAGACGATCAATTTTCAGGAATTAGAAACGAGAACAGTAAGTACACACAGTCTTGTCCAGATGCCAGTAGCCAGGCCCTGCGTAGTAATTGTGGTTGTGTTGATTATGAATTTCATGTGAATCTCTGCTGACAATCTTAATCTGGTTGCGTCCTTGATATTGTTAAGGGTATTGAGCTCAGGAGAACGTTGAGAGCTAGATGGGAAGGACATTTGCGACGAGGAGATGATATATAAGACTGAAGAAGTGGAGTTGAAGTGGAGAGAAGGACACGAAGCAGGCGTGATTTTCAACGAAAGCTTTGCATCCATAAAGAACCAATTGTAATCCGAAGACAGCCTGCTGCAGTATTGACAGACGGACTGGGAGTTCATGAAGTCCACCGACAACACATGTCATGTAAGCTGAAAAGATCCAGCAATGACACCAACAATGACAAGAATGATACTTCAAATAAGTGAGAAGATTAGATTAGTTTTCCTCCTACAAGCAAAGACTCACAGAACCGTTGACCATCCTGTCAAAAATAGAAACAAGAGTATCAGAAAGCACATATTTCCTTAGCCAGTTGTCCTTGGAAAATCTTGATAGCGATGAAGCGGTCCATGAGGCTGGTAGAAGCCTTTCACTCTGTAGTCACTAGTGCATTCGGGGGCGCAACTCGTCCACGGTCCACCAGGTCAATAAACTCAAAACTAGACTCGAACCACTCGCTCTGTGTAACACTTTGATGACAGTTGATCAAAAGTGTGTCAGCGAAGATAGGAAGGCGGGCTGGTCTATGGAGGGTGACCGGTGAAGGCTGGTGAAGAGGAACCCAGATGATCGGGCCAAGATCGGGCACATAGGACGAGAAGAAAATATTGAGCATCTTCTATATATATATTAGCTTGTAAGATGCATGGTTCTAGGTAGTATAATGCGAAATTTTGGAGCGAATTGTCGCGGGGTCGTCCAAGGGTCGTCGAGATAAAAGTCAAAGCAAGCACGTGACAAAACTTACTGCGACCTCAAGGCTCACGGATTTCTTCCAGTCGCTTTGCCAAGAGGTTTAATCGACTTCCATCAAATTTGCATTAACCCTTTTGCAGAAGTGGTTGGCTCGAGTTCAAGCTCGTGGCAGTCTAGCGCCAGAATCTGCGACTATGTCTCAGTCGGCCGTCAGTGATGGTTTCTATGCAAACGGTTGACGGTCGACCACGAATGATAGAGCTATGATCCTCTGAAGCTGTTGAGTTGAATCATCTTCAAAGGTAGGTATCGCCCCCATGATCATCCCCCGCAGAGTTTTCACTGGTATTCTTCTCAACCTTTCTAATTGAAGGACGATGCGTCTTCTCAACACAGATACTCTAAATCTTTTCGAGTTCCCCGGTAGCCATATCCCTCCATACGCCATCTTGTCGCATACATGGGGCAAAGAAGAAATCACTTTCCAAGATATCCAATCTTCCTCACGCGATGCACTTCGAAGGAAAGCAGGTTTCAGTAAACTTCAAAGTTGCTGCAACCTGGCTCGTGCACATGGTTTCGAATACGTTTGGATCGATACCTGCTGCATCAACAAGGACAGTAGTGCGGAACTTTCGGAGGCGATTAATTCCATGTACAGATACTACCAGGATGCCGAAGTATGCTATGTCTATCTTCCAGATGTCAGCAGGGATGAGGATCCCAGAACGATCAATTCTTCCTTCAGAAATTGTAAATGGTTCACCAGGGGATGGACTCTCCAGGAGCTTTTAGCGCCTGCCATTGTCATTTTCTCGACGTTGACTGGGTGGAAATTGGGACAAAGTCGAGCCTACAGGACGTTATCGAGGCAGTCACAGGAATACCCTGCAACGTTCTCTTGGATAACGGTCCTCAGAGGATCAGCATAGCGACGAAGATGTCTTGGGCTGCGATGAGGGAGACGACGAGGGCAGAGGACCGAGCTTATTGTTTGATGGGTATCTTTGGGGTACATATGCCGACGTTGTATGGAGAAGGAGAATACAACGCCTTCATTCGCCTTCAGCTGGAGATTATCAAGTTTTCGCATGATAGAAGCATTTTTGCATGGAAGGCGGCGGAAGGGGGTACGGAAATGACTCGAGGGTTGTTGGCCAAGTCACCTTACGAGTTCAGGCACTCTGGAAATGTTAGGATCTCCGACGACAACTGCGGAATAACGCCTTTCTCTATGACCAACATGAGCCTGCATATAGAGTTTCCGATGCTGCCAGTCCTGGACGAATTAGACGATGTGTTCCTCGCCTTTCTTGATTGCCGGCTCAAGAAGGGAGGGGAGCAGCTGTATGTTCATCTCAAGCGAGTCGGGCATCCAGACCAGAACCAGTTTGTACGGTGTTGGCCGGATGAGATAGAGTTGAAGCATGCTTCATGGCGGCCACCCGGTACGATGTCTGTGTATGTTGTACATGGCGCAGAGGCCAGGCGAAAAAAGGGGGCTGCGAAGACGTGCACGTTCAATCTCAAGCCTCTCCACGGTTTTGCCGGTCTTGCAATAAAATCTTACATCTGGCAATCCATCGAAGAGCAGGAGCAGGGGGATCAGGCTCCGGAGATTCCATTCTCGGGCGGATTAGATCAGGACCCGAAGCTTTTCGAAGTATCGAATGGATCAGATATTGCCCTACTGTTTCTTCACGAGGCGACTGGGGAAAAATTTGCTGTCGTTGTAGGAGTCCATAACATGCACATCTTTTCCGACATTGCTACCGACGCTGGCCTTGGCATGTCAGCGTTCGAACACGAACTGTTCAAAGAGTCCTACACTCTAGGAAATCGTCGGCATATTCCAGGGCGTGCTTTGGACCGAGTATCAAGGTCGTTGGGCGGAGAAAGGTTCGTCTCCTCGGCCATCCGTAAGAAGGTCAAGCTTGGAGAGTATGACATCGACATCAACATCACTCATGGTCAACTGTTGATGATCAGAGAGTTGGTGCCTCCGGAATACGGATTTTTGGTCAAAACAGATTTACCGCCTAGTTATGATCTAAAGGAGGTTTATCCGCCCGACGTTTTCTTGCGAACCCAAGGCGATCCAGATATGCTAGTCAACGTCTACGGTCATGACAAAGACTCCAGATTCATCCAGAATGATACTATTTGAGTCGTCTCTCGATCGTCCACGGCAAGTAGCCGTGTTTTTGGGAATCTACGGTCGCTCTCGAATATGTACGGATGTCGTCATCGACCCAGAAAAGTCTAGTTCTCAGAGCGGTGAATGGATCTGGTTGGCATACCATCGGTTCAAAGAGAGATGGAAAATGGGGTCAAATCTGCTACATGACGATGGGACCGGCCTTAGCCGTTGTTCAAAGGTCAAAAAATATTGGCGAGATAAGACAAGACTTGAGTTTCGCGCTCAAGTAGTTGCTGGAAGTCGTCGGACATTACAACCTGGATCCCATTGGGCCCACATTGACTTCAAGTTGTCTTCACTAGCTGGAGTGGAAGAACGACCCAGCATTCCGAAAACCCCAACTTTGGCTCCTCCTCTTCCTCCCCCTTCTCTTTCAAACTACACCCTTCACGCCGTCAATGAAAACCATACCCATTCATCTCTACTAGAAAACGAAGTGTTAAGAAGCTCACCTGAACCATTGTCTACGGCTGGTGACGCTTCGGGTTTCTCCTCGAGTAATCTGGCATTCGAATCAGATTTCCAAGCTTGCTAGCACGGAGAACAATTTGCCACCACACCTGTGCTAGAGACCAAATTGGGTACATCACTCGTACATATTTGATGTTGTACAGTACAAAATAGTACCGGCACTTCGTCGTACAGATAGCAAATCACCATGGAGCACAGACATAAGTACAACTACATAGTCCTTTTATTGGCACAGGTAGAGACTAAGTACATGGGGGCACAAGGTTTGATTCCCGTTAATGATTTCAGAACCATCGTTCCCAATGGGATCCCGCTCCAGTGCTCCCGAGGAGCAAACGAAGATAATCGCCCACTGCCTGGGGTTACGAGAGGATTACGATGCTGATGCCCAGATAAGACGGGACGAAACAATCCTTCAAATCTGTAAAATGCGCACAGCAGGATGGAGGAACATCTATGCATGGTCTAATTAGAGCTTCAGTGTGAGAGGCGGGTAGATGGCCGCAAGCCTAGATGAAGACTACGGCGCATACGGGTCCGATTTTTTGTTGACAGTCTTGCTGTCGTCAAGTTCCTCGGAGGAAGCTGTTGGTAAGGTAACGCGTACTCCATGACCAATTGATTTATGTTCCGCGGCAGTGTCCACTTCTGTGGTTATCTCAATATGGGCAGGAGTAAATGTTGACAGGCCAAAAGTGGTGGCGCCGTGGGATTTGCGACGCCGAGGACTTGGTCGCTCTCCCCTGAGGAAAGTGTTGAGGTATGGACCATGGTTATCGTCGTCGTCGGTGAGTCTGAAGATCCAGCTTGAGATGACGGTGAGGTTGACGACTATCAGGCTCACAACGATCTGTGTGAGGAAAAGGTCAGTAAGTTAAGTCGGTTATAACCCATGAACGCTGACCTCTACGACTGCAAACATGAATTCCATAAAGCCAAGGTCATGTAGAATAGCATATGCGTGTACAAGGCTGAAGATGGTGGTAAAAATAGTTGAAGAGAAAACGACCATGAGTCTGATCCTCAGCCCTCTCATAGTCGTCAAGGTTGACAAAAGCCATATTGGTGCAATGATCAAGATTAAGTCTGCAAAGCAGTCCGCTGGAACAGATGAAAATATCAGAGCATGCATCATTGGAGCTTAAAGGAATCATGACTCACTGATGAGCTGAGCAATGGCCACGTTCCGTCCCAGCATGCACTGAACGATTGGTTGATCCTTCCATCCTTGCTGCCGTTCACATGTCCACCACACTTGGGCGTCCAAGATGGCCCAAGTCACCAGAAACGCGCCAACCATGTATGTCAGCAGCCGGCGGAACTGCCCAGTAGCCAGTCGGACCACAGTGAGCAGGATAGAGATCCGCGCGGGCCAGATAGTAGCGTAGAACCCATTGTCAACACAATAGTATCCAAATATCTTGACTTTGCGAGTATGAGATTCTGCGCACCATTGTCAGCCCGAAAACTATCAGGAAGTCTGCATGAGACTCACCAGGAGGTGACGTGAATATCAAGATGCCCGTCCAAAGAAAGCAGATTCCAACCATTGCGATGGAGGCAAAGAAGTCGTCCCACCACAATTTCCTCTTCTTCGCGCGCAAAAAGAGGCGGAACCATGTCACTAGGATAGCGATGGGGATAGTTGCAAGTGCCATAACTGAGTATAAGTCATGAGTACTCGTCGTCTGAAAGACAGAAAGACAGAAAGTCCGAGGCACTCACTGCGAATCTGACTTGCAGTCGGGGCGTCAACAGCCATTTGAGAGCAGTGTTTGTCTGCGATGACTCTGTGTGTGTGGAAGTGAATCAGACCAGCATGAATGGTACTCGTCTGGCGCAGTGAGCGAGACGATTATATATAATAAGAGCTGACAGGAGCCGACGACCAGAGTATTGAATAGTATGGAGCTAGGTTTCAAGGTTGAATACAACTTCAAGGACAGGAAGGCGACGGCCATAGACCTTTTGACGGGAAGGACAGCGTTTAGCATTGATCGGAAATGTGGTTCATACATCAGGACAAAATATGCATCGCCGGGTATCAGAAGCAGAAGGAAGCACATACAATATGTAAATACGTCGCCGACTCGCAGGAAACTATTTGGAGTTTTGAAGTACAATTTGAAGTACCAATTCTTGGACGGTCGTTCTTCCCGTTCTTCTATCCCCATTCAGTGTTCTCCGATGGTAACGACAAGAAATGGCATTGTCCCTGCTGCTTTCAAGAAATCGAAAGCAAAGAAAGGGCTCGTTCTGTTGGTTGACAGAGGTTCCCGCGCGGGGATGGAGATTCGGAAGGAGCGAGTTGCCTATGTATAGCATGTGCTCAAAGAAGTAGTCTCCTGTAAGTAAATTACTGGATTATGTACTTAGCCCGGTGATCGCCTCGCACTTACAGTATCACTTCAGCCTAAAAATATGGGAGCTGTGGAGCTCGACTGCATCAAAAAGATGGATGAAAACTTGCAAGATACGTACATATGTAACGCTTATTGAAGATTTCGGAACCGCGACGTAACGCGATCACATGATAACGTGACTCCTTTGTCACGCCAATATATGTAAGCACACGCCACTTAGGGCACGGTCGTGGTAACCTTTCGGCGCTAGACAAAGAATTTTTCATCTCTTGTTCTCCAGAAGCCACCATTATGGCTCCTCGTACACGTAGTTCTCAACGTATACAGCAGTCGCCGTCACCCACAGCCACGACGGCGTCAACCAACCAATCTCCACTTTTCAGCAGCACTAGAGCTTCTACAGTCGCCACGCGAGATACCTCAGTTGTTTCAGATGTCCAAGACACCACAGTGAAAACAGGAAGAGCCACCCGTTCTAAAACAGACAAAAAGCGAGCTGCTACTCCAAGTGACGAGGAAGAAGAAGAGTCGGTGGTCAAACCTGCACCAAAGCGTCGGGCTGTCTCTGGCAAGCCTTACGTGGAGGTCAAGACGGCCAAGAAGGGTGCCAATAAAGGGAAGGAGAAGGTGCGCATTCTAGTTTTGCAGTGACTCATTTGTTAACTATATGCAGGCACTACTTCCTGCTGCCTATAATACGAAGAACAAAATCACCAAGCGCCCAGTACCTGCAACCAGTGAAGATGAAGCAGTTTCCGACTCCGAACTGGAGTACCAAGATTTCGATGAGTCAGATAGCAGCGGCTCAGAATTCGTAGACTCCGAAGATGAAGAAGCAGTAATAGAGGTGGACTTCGACGACGACGAAGCTGACGACTCAGAGGATGAAGTGCCTCTTCGCGTCGCAACACGCAAGTCTCCTACGAAAAAGAAGACCCAGACAGCTTACCAATCTGACGATGAAGATATGATACTTCAAGCCGCAATCGAGCTATCGAGGAGAGGAGAACCAGAAACTGAAGGTGCTGGGTCATCTTCCGGAAACACCAGAAGTCACATCAACCCTGAAGCTGTCCGACGTGCTGAAGCTGCGGAACGTCGTCTAGCTCAAGGCAACAGTGTTGTTGACGATTCCGCCATGGACGACCTCGAGTTGCGGTCATTAGAGTCTGGTTCCGAGGATGAAGCTCCAAAGGTGAAAGGGAAAGGAAAGGGCAAAGTAGCGTCACAGCAGAAGTTCATGACTGTTGCTGAGATGCGTAGAGCTCGTCGTCGTGAACGCCAAGAAGCCACCGCTCTACGAAGAGCTACCAAGAAGGAGGAACGCGAGCTTGTACGGAAACTCGGTCGCAAGTTGACACACGTATGGTTCCTCGTCTTTTGTTCTAGTTCTGAAGTTTATGGATTTCATTTTCAGGCTGAAAGGACCACCTTGCAACTTCATAAGCATCATCCCGAGCTTAGTAACGTTTGGGGTGACCTGGAAGCTAACATCAAAATCATCGCACCTGTAAAAGCCGAACAACCCAAGAACATCAAGCTGACTCTCCTTCCCTTCCAACTAGAGGGTCTTTACTGGATGAAGAAGCAAGAGCAAGGTGTCTGGAGGGGTGGCATGCTAGCTGTAAGTGACTTGACTCTCTCATTATATGCTGTTTAATGACTTCGTATCTTCAGGATGAAATGGGGTAATTATTTGTCTACGGCTGCTTATATTCTCTTTGCTGATTCAATGTCTAGAATGGGTAAGACCATCCAGATCATCTCGTTGCTTGTATCGGATAACAAGAAGCCCACTCTCGTTGTTGCGTGAGTATTTTATAGCAAACGATATCGATTGGTGATATTGACGATTTTCATCCCGATAGACCCACTGTGGCCATCATGCAGTGGAAGAATGAAATCGAAACTCATACTGATGGCATGAAGGTCTGCGTATGGCACGGAAGCAGTCGAGAGTCAAATGTGAAAGAGTTGTCAAAGCATGACGTTGTACGTAGTCTTGGGATTTTTTGTGGGTTCCTTCTCACTGTGTACACAGGTCTTGACCACGTACGCAGTTGTGGAGAGGTAAGATTCTTAGAATCATTGCTGAAGGACTAGAGCTCACCCAATCCTTTCAATAGTTCGTTCCGAAAGCAAGAAAGCGGCTTCAAACGTAGCGGAAAGATCATCAAGGAGAAATCTCCGTTGCACCTAATTCACTGGCATCGCATCATTGTGCGCATCCTTCTATGCCCTCAACTTCCCGTTGTTAATCCCCTTACTCTTATAGCTCGATGAAGCCCACAACATCAAGGAACGCTCCACAAACACTGCTAAAGCTGTCTTTGAAATGAGTGCCGAGTACCGATGGTGTTTGTCTGGAACACCCTTGCAAAACCGTGTTGGAGAACTGTATTCACTTATTCGATTTTTGGGCGGTGATCCCTTTTCGTATTATTTCTGTATGCCATTTTCTTTATTTGCAGGTCGTGACTATTCTGATTCACTCCTTTCAGGCAAGAAATGTGACTGCAAGTCGCTGCATTGGAAGTTTTCTGATAAACGTACTTGTGATGGTATGCGTGTTAATGACTATCTCACTTTTTCTGTCTGACTCCATGTGTAGATTGTGGACACAGCCCTATGAATCATGTCAGTATCTGTCTACCAAAGTATCTATCTGTTCACTAATATAACCTACTCTGCAGACTTGCCTTTGGAACAACGAGATCTTAACACCCATCCAGAAACACGGAATGACGGGTCCAGGGAAGATCGCCTTCAAGAAGTTGAAGATTCTATTAGATAGGATGATGCTACGTCGCACAAAGGTGAGTCTCAACCATCCAATGGACAAGCATAGCTGTTGAAATGCTTCGGTGTACGCCCAGATTCAACGAGCGGATGATCTTGGGCTACCTCCTCGGACTGTCGTCGTCCGCAAAGACTACCTTAGCCCAGAAGAGAAGGAGTTGTACCTGTCCCTTTTCTCCGATGCCAAACGACAGTTCAACACGTATCTTGATCATGGCACTGTCCTGAACAGTGAGTGGACAATCTCTGAACTATTATTGACCGTGCTGACATTCCTACCAAGACTACTCCAACATCTTTAGCCTGTTGACACGTATGAGACAGATGGCATGCCACCCCGATCTAGTCCTTCGCAGCAAGACAAACACTAACAAATTCTTGACGGATGACAATGTTGGCGAAGCCACTGTTTGCAGAATCTGTAACGACATTGCAGAGGATGCTATCCAGTCCAAATGTCGTCATATCTTTGACCGAGAGTGTATCAAGCAATATCTGAACACTGCTATCGAGCAAAACGTTAGTTTTCGGTCCCTTCTTCTTGGAGACCCTACCTCAATCCTGCGTTGATATAGCCTGCCTGTCCCGTGTGTCATGTCATGTTGACTATAGATTTGGAGGCTCCAGCTTTGGATCTGGAAGCAAATGTTCCCAATGCTCGTCAAGGGATTCTTGGTCGTCTCAGTCTAGATAAATGGAGATCTTCCACTAAGATTGAAGCCCTCGTCGAGGAACTCAGCAACCTTCGAAACCAGGACGCTACCACCAAGAGTCTTGTCTTCAGCCAGTTTGTCAATTTCCTCGATTTGATTGCGTATAGATTGCAGAAGGCTGGATTCACGGTTGGTGTCGCTTTGTCTCGCTTATCTACATTTGTGTGTTGATATAGTTGTGTTTGTGTCTGAAGATTTGTCGATTGGAGGGTACGATGAGCCCTCAAGCAAGAGATGCTACTATCAAACATTTCAGTTGGTGCTTCTTTCTTCGTCACCTGGTGTGATTGCTGATGATGCGAGTGTAGTGAACAACGTTGACGTCACCGTGTTCCTTGTCAGCTTGAAAGCGGGTGGTGTTGCTCTGAACTTGACAGAGGCCTCTCGGGTATATCTTATGGATCCCTGGTGGAACCCTGCAGTGAGTCAAGCGTCTATTTGATAGTCATGCATAACAGGGATCTGACAATTTGACGTCTGTCTATTCTCTAGGTTGAATTTCGTACGTCTTGATGTTCTTGGCCTTCTTGGGCTCATCGCTAATACCTTTCCCGGCTACTGCAGAGGCCATGGACCGTATTCATCGTCTAGGCCAACGCCGTCCTGTCAAAGCTATCAAATTGGTCGTGGAGGATAGTATAGAAAGCAGGATAGTACAGGTGAGAGATACTACTCGGTTCCCTATAATGAGTCGACATTCTAAACGCGCGCCACAGCTCCAAGAGAAGAAGTCTGCCATGATCGACGCTACGCTATCTCCAGACGACTCGGTGAGTTATCTCGTCGAGACTAGGTGTCTACCTTTACCTGACCAAGGGTGTCTGGACTGCTTTTAGGCTATGGGTCGATTGACTCCTGAAGATGTAAGTCCGCAGTAGTTGATTGACGTTGCTTTTCCTGACTGATGTTGCTCTTCAAGCTTTCTTTCTTGTTCAGGGTGAGAATTCCTCGTCAACTTTTCAGTGTGATGCTGACCGGTTCAATTATATGTAGTTGTAATGCGTCTTATCGCGGTACGACTACGGGCGCAGTTCTGATTCAGGCGCAGCACTTGACCCAGTCATATGATCCCATTACCAGGCCGGAGTGCTTTTCTTGTACGATTTTCCACCTTGTATGGCTTTTTTTTTGTCTCTGCCCAGCCCAATATACCATACGTACATGTACATAGCATTACAGCTTGCAGAAAAAGTCTTTCAGGTTGGAACCGAATTGTGGGTACAGATAATCACGATGGAATCAGGGACAGACCCTGAGTTTCTCTCACAGTTGGACATCAATATATACTTCCGAGCAACGCCCAGTTGTTCATCTCCCAGCATGGTACCCCTCCAGACAGTGAAAGGACAACTCTTTTTAAAGCATCCTCAGGAAGGATCTCAGCCCAATTTTTGGGATGATCGAGTTGTAATTTCGGCTGTGGAGGTTGATTCGGAAGAACACCTTCCTAGACGGCCGTCAATATGGAGTCGTGTGTGCGGTCCATCGCAAGTCCTTTTTCTATGCGCCGCTCTGACTCTGGGATGGTGGATAAGTCTTTTGATATTGAGACCTCCTGGATATGGCTGGTAAGATGCCCTTGGTATCTAGAAAACTGTCACTGAGATTCAAAATTTTCTTAGGGTAGCACAGACAGTCATAGCGTGGTCTATCCTACTGTAAGCATACCCCGACCTTCCGCACATCCGCTTGAAAAGTTAATTGCCTCTGTCTCTAGACTGATAGCTTTCCAATTCATCCCGACTGCAAGGGCGTCTTTTTTCATTGGCAGGAACTGGCATAGAGGCGTGGAACGTCCGTTTTATCGAATACCCTACCGTGTCCGGATAAGTCTCGGTTGGATAAGTTTACTGGGTGTATTATGTGGCTCTGTCTTCGGATTTCATGTCGACTCCAAAGAGGTGTGTACACGAGTTCTCTATTTGACAGAATCCGTCACTGACATGTCCTCAGGTGTACGCGCAACGTGCCAAATCGATACTCGGTGTCTTCGTGTTCCAGACCGGTTTTTGGGCGACGTCTCAGAATCGTCGCCGCATACCGTGGTATGTTTTAAGACTCTGTACTTGGGCTTGGGGATGCTAATCACGGTTTGCGCACAGGCCGACAGTCATTGTTGGATTGATTTTGCAGCAGCTAATCGCCCTGTTTGTGTTCAAGACGAAGGCTGGTTTCGACATCTTTCACTTCATCGTCACCACTGTCATCGATTTTTTCCAATCCACGGCGTCTGCGCAACTTTTCATGCTTGACCAAGAAACAGTGGATAAACATTGGTTCATCGTCAACATGGTGAGTGACCTTCTGTTGGCCTATTTGGCATGTACATCCACTGACACACTGTCTAGACAACGTCCATACTCCTATTCCTGGCTGTCGTTGAGGTTTTGTACTATCTGGGCGTCATGCAATGGTTGATCAAGAAACTGTACGTGGTTCGCGTTTTGACTCCTTGAAATGTTACTCAGGACATGACAGGGCGTGGTTCTTTTACAAAATCATGGACATTTCTGGCGCAGAAGCCATCGTAGCTACTGCTTCTCCTGTCGTCGGTCAAGGGGACTCCGCATGCCTAGTGAAACCTTACATGAGCAGTATGTGTTGTTTTACTCGTATGCAGTGTCGTTTGACAACATTCTTTGGCATACAGGCATGACAAAGTCTGAAATCCGTATGCATCCTCTACTTTCTGCCACCTCATCCCAATTTGACCATCTTCTCAGACCTAGTCTTCACCTCTGGCTACTCGACTGTATCAGCAACCTTCATAACCATCTATACCTCGCTTGGAGTCCCAGCCCAAAATCTTATCACTTCCTCGGTGATGAGTATCCCTGCATCCATAGCAATCAGCAAGATGCGTTGTCCTGAGACTGAGGAACCGGTTACGCGTGGTTCTCTAGTGATTGACCGTGGTCAGGAGGATCCTGCTAAAGTACCTGTGAGAGATGTATCTTGCAAGTAGCAGCTGACCATTGCTAATATTCTCTCAGGCCAACATCTTCCATGCATTACTCAAGGGTGCAACATTTGGTTTGTTCATTGTGGGACAAGTGATGTGAGTATTTTGGAGAGATCTTTTTATCCTATTTTGTTTCTCATTGTATTTTTAGAGCCAACACTTTGGTCTACTTATCATTATTAGCTGTGTATGTGAATCTCTTCTCTGTGCCTCTCACTCATCTCAATGCTCATTCACATCACAGCGCGAACGGTCTGCTCACATATATTGGTCGAGGCTTCGGTATACACCAACTTACTCTTCAACTCATACTGGGCTACGTATTTTATCCTTTACCCTTTCTTATGGGCGTGCCCAATCAAGATATCCTCCCCGTCGCCCAACTGCTCGCCACGAAATTGGTCTCCAATGAAATTGTCGCGTATCAAAATCTTCAAAATCTCATGACAAGTGCTACGCCTCTATCACCGAGAGCTTACACAATAACATCTTACGCTTTGTGTGGATTCGCGAATCTCAGTTCCCTGAGTGTCCAAGGTGTCCTTCTGGCTTTGGCTCCCAATAAGAGTGGGGTTATAGTGAAGGTGGCGTTTTCTGCGTTGCTTTGTGGGTACTTTTCGACGTTGCAGACAGCTGCCATTGCGTGAGTGTTCCTCTGGTTCTGCTTTATTCTGTGTGATGTCAAGTAGTATGCTCATTGTTATTATTACAGTGGTATGCTCATCTAAAACTATTCTTGTCTTGACGCGTCACCGCGGTTTGGCCTGTTGGTCCCATCTCTTCTTACTCTCTTTGTTCTTCCGATATAATATCGGTCTCTAATACTTACTACTACTTGCCTCTCATCGCTATTCGTTCCTTTTTGCCGTTCCTTTATCTCGTCCGCTTTCTGTCCGTATGTCTCTGTCTCTGTGTCTCTCTTGCTCTCGCACTTTCGCTCGTTAACTTGTCGTTGTCTGTTGTCAGTAGAAAAGTGTACGGTTATCGTGTACTAGTATCTTGCAGTATTGTATTCTGTATCAGTTAGTTTTTTATAGCCACGCAAGGAATTCTAATCTTGAAACTCAAATCAAACTTTTCCGTGGGTCAGAAACAGAAAGTGTTTGCACGTGAACGTCGTCCAGAGGCTTGCAGGTAACTTCCATATTTGGAAGTCCTTTGACTTTTAACCTTCGAACTTTCATCGACGCGTCCACCTTTGATACAAGTGAACGATTCGTATTCACTGTACTACGAAGCTGAAGCTACACGTTCATCCAAACTCCTTCCCATGCATCACGTCCTACAATTACCAGAACTAGTGCACCAAATCCCTGGATGTTTGAAAAAACCCGACCGAAAACGATATCTGCGTACCAGTCTGCAATTTCTGGTCTGAAATCGCCCTGGACCATGTCTGGCGTTACATCAAAAGTAACGGTGATATCCGGGATATGGCACGTCTCATCGCTCCTGTGGAGGAAGATCTGTACTCGTATAACTACACCACAGAGTATGTATGTGTCTGGTCACTCTTCCCTGATTTACTTGGCTATTTCTAAACACTTTACTCTCAACGCTTCGAGACAGATCGCAGTGCGCAAGCAGGGAATCGTTTCCTGACCAAATACTGTTGGCGCATACGCCGTCTCGAGGGCTGGTATGATAGGCAAGATGATCTCTCCTCCCTTCTTGGTACCGTGAATCGGACCAGGCCGTCCTCATCAGCACCAGACCTTCCAAACCTTACTATCCTGGAATTGTTCAATGATCGGTACAATGACTCTGATGGCGCTCCGACGATGTTCATGTACGACGACGTACACACTTTCACCTACTGTAGTAGGCTTGTTGGAAGTGATCCAAACACGAATGCCCAAGTTCACTTCCTTGACACTGGAAGTCTACCCACATCCGCGTGTTGTCGGACCATTGACAACTCTTTTCGGAAATCTCACTTTACTCAAAGAGATTCAGGTCACTGCCTTTAGAGATGCCTGGTTGGAGGGTCATTTTTCTTCTCTTCCAGAGCTACAAATCCGTTACATTGCAGAGCCCAGGGCACTCGTCTCCTTTTTCCCTCATTTCCGTCTTCTCCGACCTTTAACCTGGTTGTTGGGATGAACCCAAGCGATTGCGAGTGTTTTTTCCAGGCCATCTCTCAATGCCCTGCCCTTCGTACACTTAAAGTGAACCTTTACTTCGAGTTTCACAAGATAGCTACCCTTGAATTCGATTATCTGCGGCCTCTCTTGGCCTGCAATGACATTAGGACATTTATCTTCCACTACTATGACCATCACCAGATTCGGACATTGCCTAACTGGCACTTGACTGGCCTCGGTTGAAAAAAACTACAGACATGGCCATGGCGGGACATTGTCGAAGACTCCGAATCAAGCACCCAGAAAAAGGCCAGTGTTTCTTTACCCTATGACCCTAGAACACGGAGAGGAGTTGGTGTTGACAGCGTTGTTTGGTCAGATTCTGCCAGCTCAGGGTTTGCTGTTGCCACAGTGCCATTGGAGTCATCTTCAGGTTGGAAGACCACTTTCCCCGGTTTCCTGGGAGAACAGCATTCATCGACTGCGGCACAGTTGTAGAAAGACGCGCCAAATGTCGCGGAGGGCAGCAGTCCTTTCGATCAGTACAGGTTGTCAGCGAATTCTGAACTCGTCAAAGGATGGCAAACTGTACATACACACTCCCCTTAATCCCTAACTATCACACTAGTCGCAGCTTAATTCCAGTATTGTACTATCAGACGTTCTTTTGATTTTCAGTTAACGTCCAAGTCCATAATGATACGAATCGATACAATACGTCAAACTAGAGAGGAATGGCGCCCAAACCCTCTGCAATTTCCTTCGTGAAGGTGACAATAGTCCCATCCGTGTCCATGTAGGACTGTCAAACGGTACGTTAGTGATTTTTTATTATTAAAAAAAGCACTTGAGAAATTTGGGAAACTCACGCAAGCGATCTTGACTTCAGCTGTGAAGGAACGAAAAGAAGATTAGCAACCAACGCCATAATCCTACTGTTCAGACTCACTTTGGTTGTTCTTACCCTGGAAATCCCCAGGCTGGTAGATGATGTTCGAAAACGTCAAAGAGTTGTCACATGTGGGCCACTTCTGGCATAAAGAGGTGAATCTGTGTAAAACGTAGGAAGGTCAGCGAAACATATCCTACGCTTACGTGAAGAACACTCACTGGGTCTTGAAAAGGTCGATATTTGTGCCCTTTGGGATCTGGTACAACAATCTGTTGTCGACGGCAGCAGAGAGCCCGACGAAGGAGGCGATGATGAAGGCGACAACGGAGGATTTCATGATAATGCTAGTAGCTCTTGCTTGTCTGGATCAGAATGATGGCCCCGCACTGAAGACTGGACTTTTATACTGGACAGTATGACGACGGTGAATCATGGCCGCACTTCGAGTCTAGAGAGGAGCACGAGGCTTCTGAAGATCTGACAGTGATCAACAGGACCTTAGGTGTATATTATTTTCCGGTCCGTAGACTCCTCCGCCACAGCGTTCTGAAACCCACTTCCACACCCAATGTTATTATGCGGCTACAAATGCCCACCTCGCAATTCCAGGCCGTTGTTGATGAGGGTGGAGATTCAAGTCGTTTTGGCTTGGTTGACAATTGAGAATTGAGAGTAAATTAGCCGACTACGTTACAAACAAAGTATAACTCAGGTACACTAAAATTAGAATACCTACAACGGCGGCGACGCGTCACGCGTCACGGTCCAACATTGAACCAAACCCTTTCTACTCATGCATCCCGCCCTACAAATTCCAGAACTTTTGCATATAATCTTTGGATATCTGACGAAAAAGGACCAGAAACAATGCGTGCCAGTCTGCAAGTTATGGTCAGAAATCGTGCTAGATTATATCTGGCGTGTTATAAGCCCTGTTGAAATTGCTTGGACATCGCTTCTGGCCCCGTTGAAGCAGCAATCTGGAAGACAAAAATCATATGTATGCACCCAACCAACCTAAGAGTTTGCTTCTGTTCTAAACGATTGGTTTTCAGATCTTCGGGTCGTCTCCTACCGGAGAGGCTTGGAATCACTTCCTATCCAAGTATTCTAAACGTATACGTCGTCTTTCTCTCGTGTACTTCGGGAGATTTGATGCATCTGCCCTTCTCAGTGTCATGAACCAGACCAGACCGCAGTCACTCATTCTTCCCAACCTTCATACTCTGAGCTGCAGGAGTCCATGGAAGCAGCTGGATGATACACGGATGGTCATGCATTGATGGGATACAGGTATTCACAATTAACACATATCAACCTCGTCACTGGGAGCTTCTCTTGTCTAATCTGCTTGACTTGAGCGAAGCTATACAGGCATGTATGCCCAGGCTCACTTCTTTGACAATGACAGTGCCAACACGACAGGAATTTGTCGAACCTCTGGCAGCCCTTCTCGAAAATCTCCCAGTGCTCACTCGTGTGGCAATACCCTCATTCAAGGATATATCTCCAATCCTGAAGTGTTTCATATCCCCAAACACATTAAGCAGTTCCACCGTGCTGCAAAGACTAAAGCTTGTTGACGTTATTAATAAGAAAGCGGTGTCTCAGGTTGGACCTCTCGGGTCAGAGGGTCATGTCGCTCTGGAGGAGTTGGAAATCCGTGCTGCAGACACCTAGACGATCATACCCCTTCTTCCTCATCTCCCGAACGTACGAGTTCTCATCCTTGACGTTGCCATGTCGCTTGATTCAAACTGCAAGCGCCTTTTTGGGGCCATTTCAGCTCATTGTACCGGCCTCGACACACTGAAGATGTCTTTCATGCGTGGACAGCATCCATTCAATTTCGATGTCCTGCAAGCCATCTTTCCTTGTGTTAACATCACAACACTCGATATCGCTTTAGGCGGCGGTCCTGTCAATGTGTCAGACTCGGACTTTGTCCAAATCGCTCTGGCCTGGCCCCGCTTGAAAAATTTTCGACTCTCTGAACGACTCGGGGTCAATGATACCGTCAACAGCACGAAAAAGACAACTCTTTGGGCAATCTTTGCCCTAACGCGTCTTTGTTCGCAACTGAAATGCATAGAACTCTCTATGAACACTAGTCCACGAGATACCCCCCATTTGATACGTCATCCCTACCTTCGGGCTTTCAGCCTGCGCAACCCACGAGTTTGGATTTGGTGAAACTTCGTTACTCGACCGTAGAGCGAGGAGGCTTGGTCAACTTGTTAAACCAAATTCTCCCTGATCACTGTTCAGTGCAGCTATCCGATCCGCAAGCTTATAGATGGGCAACTCTGGTGCGAAAGTTTCCTCGCTCCTCAAGGTAGCGATTAATGATTCGCCGCGGAGAAGGAAGAGGAGGACCAGAAAGGGGAAGGTGTTCCATGTCTGAGAGGATGAGACAGGCAAGATGCTTTTGTCCGTTAGTCAGCGACCTGGAGTGTTGTGGTTTGGCTTCTTGCTCCCCATACCTCTTTCGCTCTCCACATTTTGCGGTCGCTTGCTCCTTATCTTGATGTCTCTTGCCAGTCTTGTCGGTAGAGAATTATTACAGTCTTTGGGGCTTGGATAATCTCGAGGTGTGTATCTTGTTCGTACCTTGTCTCATAAGGTTTTCTCTTCCTTTTCATTACGCTGACAGTAACTTGGTCCTTTCCTCCCTTTCTTTGCCTTCTGATTTCCTTGCTGCTTCCGTTTGGTTCCCTTAATCTGGAGGAGGCGTCTCTCGTTTCCAGTGTTCTGATTTGTAGCAGGTGCTTCATTTATTCAGTCCTATAATACTACGTCCGTCCTTCGTTCTTCTGCCCGTAGTGTCGTCTGTCATGGACAAGGAGTTCTTTCGAAGCAACCGCAACTTGCTGTGGTACAAACTTGGAAGTTTGACATGACATTTTAATGTCCTTTCGCTTCACGTTTGAGTCCTAGCAATTTGAACAGCGAAGAATGTAACATCGCACACGTATCGGCTAGAAATTGAAAGACATGGGAGACAGGTAAAAGTCACGTGGGCGCGTTGTAAAAAAAATTGAAATCGTTCGACTTCGTGTCGACTCTTTCGTCCACTCCCACCCTCAACCCATGGCTTCCTCTGGCGCGTCCAAAACCAAACGCAACATCGAGAAGAAAATTGAAGCGAAACGAGACCCAATCACGAAATGGATTACACGGATAGCTGTCCTTGTACTTTTCATCGTGACTTGTAGATGGCTAGACACCATTAAAGTGAGTTGCATTGCAAATTTTCAGGGAACAACTATCTAACATCGACTGCAGGACAGATGGTATGTCTTCGAGCCCACAAAATTACACCAACTGGCCCAAGCAGCTATTGCTGCCAACCCTGGAAACGGACCAGCAATGGTCGAACACATCGTTGCCAACCTTACCGCTGAATACCCTTCTTCCGTCATCGCCATCAATCCCAACACCTCAGAATGGGTTTTCAACAACGCTGGGGGTGCAATGGGTGCCATGTACATCATCCACGCTAGTATTACCGAATACCTGATCATTTTCGGTACACCGCTGGGCACAGAGGGTCATTCGGGTCTGCATACCGCAGATGATTATTTCAACATCTTGGTTGGGGAACAATGGGCATTTGCACCTGGGTCGTTCGAGACGGAGGTGTATCCTGCAGGAAGTGTACATCACTTGCCTAGGGGGATGACGAAGCAGTATAAGATGCACAAAGGATGTTTTGCGCTGGAGTATGCTCGTGGTCAGTTTCAGTCTCTCTCTCAACCTCTTTTCTGTTTATCACTGTATTTCCTTCACGTTTGCAGGTTGGATCCCGCTCATGCTTCCTTTCGGTTTCGCCGATGGACTTACTTCCACACTCGACTTCCCTACCTTGTACAACACAGCATGGCGTACTGGTCGGGAAATAATTAGGAACCTGCTTATCGGGAAAATCTAATCTAGGTTCAAGTATGTACTGACTACTTCTGCTTTTGATTGCGCTCTGCGTTCAATTATCCAATGCTTAGGTTATACGCTATACAGTAATATAGGGACCCTTTGATACCCATACTTCGGAGCTAACAGCCTTCAACTGAGAGTCCTACATTCCATTTCTCAACGATTCCTCTGAACAATTGCCATATTGTCTCAGTTTTCTCCCTTTCTACTTCCTGTCGTCTGGTCCAATAACCAACATCGTGTCAGTCTCGCTCGACCGGATTTACTACCAACACCCCCGGTCCTCATGAGTCCCTAAACGCGGGCTATGTTACCCTGCCATCCTTCCGCCCCTTTCTCAACCGCATATAAGGCCAGCATTTCATTCATCTCCTTTTCTTTACCTCTTGCTCTTAAACCGTTACTTTGCTCCTTACTCGTAACCAACCGATATCGCAAATTTTTGCAACATGTCTTCTCAAAACATCAAAAACTTGACTGGTGTGTCCATTATGAATGGCCATTTCAAGTTGCAGAACTTGCTGGGGAGCGGAGCGTTTGGCACGGTGTATTGTGCAGTGAGGACGTCGGGGAAAGGTGCTGGAAAGGAGAAGTTTGCTGTGAAGGTGATGCCCAGACCAGAGGAGAAGTCGATGAAGAAGTGGTTGTTGGACGAAGAGTTGAGATTGCAGGCGACTGTTGGAGGCCATAAGAATGTTGTTGCAGTCAAGGAGGTGTCTTACGAGGTGTTAAAGGGGGAGTCGTATGCTTGCATTCGGATGATTTCTGCGGGCTTAGGGATTACTTCCACGCTACCAGGGAGGGTGACTTTGAAGACGAGGACGATGTTCGCTCTGCTTTCTTACAGATCATTGAAGGCGTCCAGCATTGTCACCAGCGTGGAGTCTTCCATCGGGACCTCAAGCCGGAAAATGTTCTCTGCTCCAAGGAGGGCAAGAACATCCAAGTCAAGATCGCAGACTTCGGACTAGCCACAGACCAGCGTGTGTGTTACGAGGCGCACGGCGTCTACGGCACTTTGAAGTACATGCCGCCTGAACGTATTTGTAACTTGAAGGCTGAGAACAAGGCTTATTCTCCGGAACAGCAAGACGTGTGGGCTATCGCCTACATGCTGGCGACTGCCTGCAATGGCGACTACCCATGGAGAGCGGCCTTTCCCGTCGACCCACACTTTAAGGCCTTCTTTGCAGACCCCGAGGTGCTTGGTAAGCGACTCCCTCTCGTCCACGTCGAGCTCGTCAAGGTCCTTCAGCGCGCCCTCCACCCGGACCCAAGATGTCGACTCACCTTGCAACAATTCAGGGAACAGGTTGAGAAGATATCCCTCTTCAAGAAGGAGAAGAGGGGTTTCTTCGCAAAGCTGTTTTCGGTAAGTGACTGATTGATGACCAGGCTTCGTTTAACTATGCGTCCTAACCATCAACATGGGTGTCCCCAACAGCGGTATAGCTGGCATTCGAGTTTCTGGCGCTCGTGGACTGGTCGCCGAGCCCCGGACTTGTACGGGACGATGGTGCCAGTTGACCTGTTGAAAACGGCAACTCGGATTGCTAGCTATACGGCCGTTGGGGACACTCATGCTCCATTGCTCTCTCCATTCGTCGAGGCCAGGCTTCATTTGACTATGCGTCCTGGCCTCCAACTACTCACGAGTTGCCTTTTCCAGGTCCTACTACTAGTGGCTGGATCAACAAAGTCCTGAACGGCCGGATAGCTAGCACCGAGGCAACTCGTGACGCGGCTGGTTCTGTGTAAGGCACTTTGTCTCCAGTCACTTTTAGTCTCGCTGTGGTGTTGTGGTGTGAGAGGTCCGGAAGGATGGGGGAGGGGATGGCTAAGCCCTACTAATAGTGGCTGGATTAACAAAGTCCTGAACGGCCGGATAGCTAGCACCGAGGCAACTTGTGACGCAGCTGGTTCTATGTAAGGCACTTTGTCTCCAATCACTTTGTGGTGGTGTGGTTGGGGAGGCGGGAGGATGTGGGGGGATGGCCCGCAGGTTCCAGAGCTTGCACCTCTTTATTGGTGATTGGATCAACAAAGTCCTGAACCGAATAGCTAGCACCGAGGAAACTCGTGACGCGACTGGTTCTATGTAAGCACTTTGTCTCCGGTCATCCGTGGGGGGTGTGGCTCGCTAGTTCCAGGGCTTGAGCTTCCTTCCTTTCTGCTTAGTGGCAAGCTATATATAGTACTTGATTGCTGTTGCTGTTGTCGACGTTGCTGTTTGTAATTAGATCGAAGAAGCACAGTGCTTCTTTTTTTTTTTTTTTTTAAATCATAAAAAATCTCAAAAGTACACGGATTGGTAGCGACTACTCTAAGGCAAAGTGATCATTTCGGTAAAATAAGAGCATGGATATATCTGATCCACTTTGTGGTCCTATCCATTACAATCACTATGTTCGTTCGGAAAGAAAAGAAAAAGAGAAGGGGATAGAGAGAATACATCCGCATCAAATCCCTAGGAATTCAGTCAGATTCAGTCCGAACCTCACAACCCAGCAGCCAAATTCAACTCCAAGACTCTACTCCGGATACGCTGAGAGAGAAGGATGGATAATTGGAGGTGAAGAAGGTGAAGAAGGTGAAAAGGCGAAACCTTTATTCCGTGACCGACGTCTCAAAGGTCTTGCAATTACTCTGTCGAAGGCCGCTGGAGCACTGAGACTGCCGCTTCTTGAAAGATTAATGGCATCGCGGCGGGCTCGTTCAACTGAGAACCGCTTTCGATAGGGAATGCCGGGTCCAGTTCCTGGAAGAGGCGCGGGGAAGTAAGCTGGAACATCAACATACTGCCAGTGGCCAGTAGCGTCGAAGGTAGCAGGCTGCATATCATGATATATGCCATTGGGCACAGCTAAGGGCGTCGCAGCAGGATAATAATGAGCAGGCGCCGCGTTGAATGGTCCTGACGCTGGGTTGAAAGACTGGCCTGCAGGAGCACCAGCATAAATTCCAGGTAGCGCAGGAATATGATAAGCAGGTACGAAGGCTGGAACAGATTGGCCTGCAGCAACAGCAACAGGCTGAGGACTAGGATAAACGCCGAATGGCGAAGGATTAGGATAAGCAGCGGCGAGGGTAGCAGATTGCATATCATGATATATGGCATTGGGCCCAGCTACAGGCATTCCGGCAGGATAACGATGAGCATGCTCATTGACTGGCCCTGACACTGTATAAATGCCGAATAGCCCAGGATCATGATAAGCAAGGGCGTTGACTGGCGCTGACGCTGGGAAAGGTTGGCCTGCAGCAACAGCAACAGGGTGACCACCAGTATGAATGCTGACCGGTGTAGGATTATGATAAGGAGGCGGGAAGGCTGATCCTGGTCCAGGTCCAGATTGGTCGGCAGCAGCAGACTTGGGACCAGAATCTGCGGCAATGAACAAGGTTGCAGGAGGAGCAGGAATTTTATCAAGAGTGTCGTTTCCCTTCCTATCCCTATCCGTATTACCATCTCTAGTCCCAGTAAACAAATCTGTCTCATCCATCTGTGACTGCATCTCAGAAGGAGAATCACACAAAGTGCGTGTATAAATCCCTTTCGAAGCTGTACCTGACCCTGGCCGAGGATCCGAATCCGTCTCCTGCCTCTGGTTCTGCATCTTATCATGACCATTTTCCACCTTGGAGACAGGTGCAACTCCCACTCCAACTCCAACTACCACCTCCGACATATGTGCAACATCATCCACATCTCCCGTGTTAACAGGATCACTCCGTGAGACTAGAGGAGCTGCAGTCTGGTTTGAGGAAGGAGGAGCCTGACCCGCGGCGGCCTCATAATAGAGAGGCAAAAACGCCATCGGCAAAATGGGAGCACTTGTGAAAATAGGCGCCGGGAGAGCCGGAACTGGAGAAGTGAGATAGGGAGAGTACAGAGCCATTGGAGTACCCAAGGTCGAGGGGAAGAATGGTAATGCTGCAGGAACATCTTGAACTGCTGAAGCTGAAGAGTCGGGTGAAGTCATTTGAGCAATGAGCAGGATGTAAAAGTAGAATTGAGCACACCTTTATATACCCCCAGCGAGCTGTTACCAAAGAACGAAAAACAACAAAAAAGCTGTAGAACAAAGGCCTTACACAGAAGACAAGGAGAGATAGAGCTGAATGGATTGATTGTAGTTTAGTTTAATTTGTGGGTCCACTGTTCAGAATCGTCATAGATACTGCACCTTTTGAACTTTTCAAGTACTCTTGAGTCCTCTTGTCGGAACACCATCGGAAATGAATTGAAGTAAAGGCAAAAGTACCAATTGGAGAATAACAGCTCGTATGGATGCTGTTCGGTGCTTTTCCTGGACGCGCGCTTTCGAGACGCTTTTCATCTCTTCATGTTCTACAGCTTCACTCGTAATGTCTGTACTAAATTGGCTTGAAGTGGAGCAGACGAGAGGGAGAGGACAGAGATGTAGGCATGGTAATGGTAGTTGCTCGACCGCTTGAGGTGGCGGTCGAAGTCGAAGTCAATTAGGAAATTGTATGATAATGTTGTCTCGCTCATGGATCTAAAAAGTACATAGTTATGGCACTTATACCAACTCTAGTGAAAGGCAGACCCACAAGCTATGCAGAAGAATGGCGACGTCGACGTTCATCCATCCAATGTTCATACGCATCTAGAAGTAGCTAGAAGTTTACACATAGTACATACTACATTGCTACATTGACACACATGCACATCGATATCAAAAACTCATTCGAATTTGGGTTCCATCCATTCCGTCTAATTTAAGTATGCATAGAGTTGATACAAGTTGGTGAAGAATGAATTGATCTGATCGTGAAAGAAGTAAAACGATATAAGGATGAGAGGGAGTGAGACAGAGGCAGAGACTGAAAGAGACAGCCAAACAGAACGAAAGTCAGAAAGAGAGGAATAGATAAGTAAATGTCAATTATAACATATACTGTATGTAGAGCTCGTGCATGAGGTTGGTGTTGACATTGGACAATTAAAAGAAATGATAGTGACAGACAATGGCAGTGAGAGCGAGAACAACGAACAGAGACAGTAGTCGAGGTAGAGAATGATGATTATCGAGGAACGCTGGAACATCCGTGTGCTCCTTAAGTGTAAGCGTGAGTACGAGTACGAGTACGAATAGGGATGACAGTGACGAGGGAAATTGAGTTTAGAGGACTGAAACTTGTCGTGAAAGAGAGAGACGCATAGTTAGTGAAAGGATAGTATGTAAGTGTACCATGAGAGAAGGAAAGAGAGGAATCTAGAATAGCGAGTGAAGTGTAGCGTAGAAAAAAAGGTTTCGCAACGGATGCATGTGGCGCTGATGTGGTGTGGTGTGGTGTAATATGAAGGAATGGGAAGGAAAATGAGAGAGAGACAGAGTAAGAATTGGCGGCAGACTGGGCCAAGCCATATGACGGGAGCGGGCTGCAGAAGGACAGAATGACTCGAAGCAACGACGAATTTCACAGTAGATGAAGCAGGCAGGTGGACGCGCAAACGCACAGGAGAAAGGCAGGGGCAGGCAGGAAACACGGAAACACCAGATAGACAGACTACAAGCTTGAGATAGTCTCAAGGACTCGTAGCCATCCGATCAACGTCATGGCCATAGTGACTATGATTCCCATTGCCATTCACCTTCACCGTCCTGCCATTTATCGCCTTTGGCAGACTCTTCCCTGTTCCAGTCCCTGTCGTAGTCGTCGTCAATCCAAACGGTCTCCTCTCAGGTGTTTTCTCCATGTCCTTCCCTCCATGTCCATCACCACTTCCATCTACCTCCATAATCTCCTCACTCTTCCGTCTTTCTCTAGTCTTAGCACTCTTCTTCTTCTTTATTCTTCCATTCCCATTCTTATGCCTTCCATTGCCCATACCCATACCCATCTTATCAGTATCATTCCCCTCCCCATCCGTATCCGTATCCGTATCGCTGTCTGTATCTGTATCGGTCCCAGAGTCCGTCCCTAACGTACCATCCTCGTGGTCTTCGTCTCCACGATGGCCATGGCCATTCCTCGCGCCATCGTACCGTTCATCATCCCCAAACCCATCTCCAAACCCATCTCCATCTCCATCCCCATCCGTACTAAAACTACTCACACTCCTCGCATCCTCTCCATCCGCTCCACTCGAACTTGAAGAACTCCCGGCACTAGACCTCGTAGGTCTTATAGTGGGTTCGTCATCCGTCGTCCAGCCTCCTTCTGTCTCGGTTTCGGTTTCGGTTTCGGTACCTGCCTCGCTCTGCGTCTCTGTCTCTGTGTCAATCTCGACTTCATTTTCATTATCGTTGTCGATGAAGAGTGATAAACCAGATCCAGATCCGGACCCAGACCCAGAATGAAAGAAATGTTGCGAGCCACTCCCCGAGATGGGTATGGACGTTTTGCCAGAAGATCTTGAACCGTTCACCGTTGGGATAAACCCATGCCCATGTCCAGGTATGATCGTATGCTGCCTTGTCATCATCGGTGGTGCCATTACACTGGTTGCACCAGATGCTGACCCTGACCCTGACTCGGATTCAGACCCAGACCCAGAGGCATACGGCCTATTCTGCGACGAAGAAGCGAAAAGTGCAGGTGCGGATGTAGAAGAGGAGGTGGATGAGGACGAAGACGTGTATGGATACACGGATGTGGATGAAGACCCAATGGAAGAGGACCCAGACACAGGGGCGGAGGACCCAGGTATCCTTCCACCGTAAGCATCTATCGCACCCATTGTACGCATGGCACTGGGGGTTGCGTGATTTAAATTGTGGTTCTGGGTGTGGTTGTGGCTATGACTGGAATGTATATGATCATGGTGAGCCGGAGGATGAGTATGAGGCTGAGGATGACTGTGGCTTTGATTTTGACTTTGAGTGTGGTTGCGAGGGGTTATAGTTGAAGATGAAGAGGACGAGGACGATGATGGTGTTGAGGGCGAGGATGGTCCCGTCGCCGCCGCAGACGACAACAGTGATGAAGACTGGAATAATGATCTTGGTGTAACTTGCTGGTGCTGTTGTTGTGGTGACGCCGATATTGGACTTGGCGTCGGAGAAATGGGTAATGTCGGAGTTGATGTTGGAGTTGGTGTCGTCCCTGAGACTGACGTAGTCGTAGTCGAGCTGGAATTAGAAAACAGCAAGAGCTGTTCTGCATATCTCTGCATCTCGTCTCCTGGGATGACGAGTCTAAAGTCGTTTAGCAGAAGGAACTGGAGTTCGAGTTGGTTGAGTTCTGCTTGGGGTAGGCCACCGACCTAGATGCACACGACACACGCGCAGCAGTCTGGTCAGAAAAGAAGGAAAAAAACAAGCTTTAAGCAGAAGAACTCACCTTTGCATAACGAGAGTTTGTGTAAAACACATCACTAAAAAACTTGCTCGCCACTGTGACACCAGCAATGACAAGCCTATGAATGTTATAGGAGTCTATCACAAACGTCCTTCCCGTTGCCTCTGCAGTCAGCCTCGACATCCGGTCAAAATAGACGAGAAGCGATAAAAACACTTCGTTCGTCGTCGGACAATATTTGAGTATTCGTAAAAGATACGCTTCCAGCGTTATTGTAGGGATATTCCGAGCGTGGAATGTCAACGTGGACGAGGGAGTGGAGATGGCGGATTTGGAAGCGGAGGTGAGAGTGGACCATATCGGTGAATGGGAAGAAGAGGAAGAGGTGGGTTCAGAGGCAGAGTCGAGTTTGTCGTTTGTTGCAGCGATTTGGGTGAGGAGGGAGGCGAGGAGACGAAGGAGGTCTGCGGAAGGGTACGAGTGGATGTCGACTGGCGGAGTGGGGTCGGGTTTGGGTTGGGCCAGCGACGCTGGCTGGGGTTGTTGCATGGGAGTGTTGGTTGTCTTGGACGATGAGGACGAGGCCGAGAGGGACGACAAGGACGACGAGGAAGAGGATCTGTTTGGGAGTTTCCTTTCGTGGAGTCTTTTTTTGTTCTGGTGCTGGTGGAGGGGATTGACAAGAGCAAGCATGGCGTCACCGACGTCCAGACCAAATTTTCGCGTTCGTCTTTGACGCGGGGGGCATTAATCTCTCAGTACAGTCACAAATCCGTCACAACAAATCCTAAATGTTTGTCCCATCAACCAACGTGCTACTACTCTAATATGTACCCGTAAATTTACTTTGCACCACTCGCGCAAGTTCAACAAGTCGTTTTTCCCTCTCTGCTCCTATTCCAAGAGTCTCAGACCCAGGGACAACCCCAGCTATCCCCACAATTGCCTGCCACAACTGGTCACGAGCCTCCGATAGTCCATTCATCGCCTCCTATCAAACCACCAACCAACAAAAAAAAAAGGTTGTTAGTTTCTTAAACACGTGCATCACAGGCCAGCGTATATAGCACGAACCTGTTCAACCATGGACCAATCATCGCCTGCAAGTATTTCGAAGAGCTGTACAATCATCTCCACCTCCTGACGAGGATGCAGTAGAATATGAATGCAACGTTAGCATTGAATACTATGCGTGAACGAACACACACACACACGTACCTCATCTCTGATCTTCGTTTTTCCTTTCAAAAGCCTCAACATTAATGCAGGACAAGCTGCAACGTCCAATTTCACTTTAGACTGCGGCTGCCCTTCATTAACGTTCTCGGACTTGGGCTCGGGTTCAACGTCCGTTCTTGCCCGCTTCGCTGGTCTTCCATTCTCACCGGCACTCTCACCCTGGTCCTCATCCTCTTCATCTCTATCACCTTGCACATGCTCGACGATCCCATTCACTTGCTGTTGCTGGTCCTCAGAGCCCGAGTCAACGTTGTCAACAATAACAGTGTCAACAACAGCAAGTCTAGATCTATCGTCATCCCGAGCACGTTTCCTCCGAGTCCCTACAGGTTCAGCGCTACCGTTACCCTGTCCATTTCCAGCCGCACGTTCTTGAACTCCAACTCCAATTTCGGATCCAACAACAGCATTATTGGCAGTGGCAGTGGATCTATTTTGAGCTTGCCGAATATGGTGTTGACGTGCCGCAATGGGTGTTTGAATTCGAGAATGCGTCTGCGAACGAGTGCTAGTCCGAGAACGAAGCCGAGAAGTAGTGGTAGACTCGGAGCTGGGAGCGGATGTATCCGGAGGCAGTGTTGCTTCCAGTTGCAACTCCACTTCTTCCTCGTCAAAGTCTTCGTCTAGTACATCGACATCGACAACAACGCTCTCATCTTCATCAATATAGATATCTTGCGAACGTGGTTGGACACGAGCGTCGACTGAGACACGTCCAAGAGGAGCATGTAAACGTCTAAAAGACTCTGATTCTGGCTCAGACTCTGCCTCTGAGGGTCTTTCAGGCCTGAGTTCGGGTTCGGGTTCGGGTTCGGGTTCGGCGAGAGGACTTGTGACTGAGACTTCGTATCGTGACTGACAATATCGGTGTTCAGTATCAGTATAAGCACCAATAAAATGAACAGACAGAAAGGCGAAAGGGGAACGAGGACAAGGAGAGAAAGGATAAGGCCAAGAAAAGAAGAAAAGGAAGAAGACAACCAATAAGGAAAAGGAAAAGCAAGAACTCAAGTAACCAAACAAAGCAAACACAGACTGGAACGAAAACGAAAAACAACACCTTGATGGAACCCAGTAACCAAAAACACGAACACGAAAAGAAATAAGTGATAAAAACAAAGAAAACCTGCTTACCTGCCTCCCCTGCTTCCCATTCTTCCGAGCCTGAGGCCTCTGCCCATTCAACGCCTTCACCGTCAAAAATTCCGCCCCAAACCATTCCTCCACACGCTGAAAAAGCTGTTCGGTATATGACCGTCCATCAGAGGTGTATTGGAATGAGAGTTTTCTTTGGGCAAGTTGAGTTTGGATTTCGAATTCGTGTTCGTTGGAGATTAAAGCTTCTTTGGCTCCCAGGTCCAGGTCCAGCTCGCGTTCAAGTTCAGCAGCAATCTTGCCTGTGTCCGCATCTACACCTTCACCTAGACCTGCATCTGCGTCTGCCTCTCGTTCCATTTCCCTTTCCTTCTCTCCCTCAATCTGCACCTCCATAAGCCTAGCCCACTTTGCCTTAACCCCACCTGCATCAGCACCCAAATGCTTGATATCCATCATGAGCTGGAATCGTTCAAACTGATAGCGTTTTTGTTTTTCTGCTTTTTGCTGATGGTCATGGTGTTCTTGGAGATGGGGTCTGTCTGCTTGTTGTTCTGGTGGGTTTTGTTCCTCTTCTTGCTCTTGCTCTTGCTGTCGTTTTTGCTGTAGCTGCTCACTCTCTAACTCTAACCTCTCGTTCTCGTTCTCCCTCTGATCCTCAGTAACAGCAGCCTTCTCTGTAGTCTGGATTTCTTCCTCAACCTCAACACCGACACCGCCACCGCCACCGACAGCAAACCGAACCACAGCCTCAAGCTCTTGTTCTTGTTCCAGGTCCAATCTAGCCTGAGCAGCACCTTCCGTCTCAATTACAAGAATCTCTTCTTCTTCAACCACCACAGCTACAGCTGTAGTCACGGCTAGGGCGAAGGTTGCGTCTGCGTCTGCATTCGCAGGTGCAGGTGCAGTGTCGACACCAACGTCAACGTCGGCAAGGGTATCGGCATCAAAACTAACGACAGCGACGTTGTCTTGAAGAAATTTTTGCTGCGTTTGCGACGGCCCACTCTGCACCTCCTCCTTCTCTTGCTCTTGGATCACTGTAACTTTTCCTAGACTCTCGTCAACACCTTCCTCACCCTCACCCTCACCTTCATCCCCATCCCCATCCCCTTCCAACCCTCCCAAAATCCTCTCAACCTCCTCAATAGTCGGCCCATCGTCAACCATTACATCAAGATATTCATCCAATTCTTCTTGGGATATCTGTCTGATTTCTTGGAGGTCGATGTCGTCTTCGATATCCATACTAGCGTCCACATCCCCATATGCATCGCTTTCACCTTCGTCCTCGCCACCGCTGTCGGCAGTTGCAACAGTGACGGCATTATCAGCATAAGCACGCGTAAGAGCGTCTGCGAGTGGATTGCTGGCAGATGCTGATACTGATACTGATACTGATGCTGGCCCAGGTCCAGGTTGAGAACGTGTGGTGCGTGCGCGTGTACGTGTACTAATATGACGTCGAGAAGGACTAAGAATTCGATGTGAAGGTGCGAGAGGTGAAGAGATCTTGAGTTTGATGGTATCAGCACCAGCACCACGAGTACGACTACGACTGAGACCTGCACCCGTAGTGGTAGAAGTACTAGAAGCAATCCTAGCACGCCTGGGCGTTCCAATGGAACTCGCAAACGCACTGGATAGTGCATTGACTATGTCATTGGCATTGGCGTTACTCAAGGCGGAAGCTGGCTGCGGCTGAGTGTCCCCGTGCTCATCTTCGTTCTCGTCTTCGTTTACACTTCCGTCCTCATCTGGAGTACGCAAAGCAAGCGGGTCGGGTGTACTGGATGAAGTTTGGGTACGAGCATGGGCACGGGAGTCGGTGTTTGCAGGGTCAAGACTGTGATCATCAAGTGCGTCGACGTCAACTACATTCTCATTGTTGGCCCAAGAAGAAGGTGCAAGTCGAGAACTAGGTGTACGAGGTACACCACGAGGAGAAAGTTGATGAGGATGAGGATGAGTAATGTTGAGAAGATCTATATCGTCGGCTTCGTCATCGGCAGGATTGTCACTGTCGCTGTCATCGTCTACATTAATGACAGTGACCGCAGTTTTGGAGTTGGGTTTGGAGCTGGAGATGGGTCTGTTTTGTGTGCGAGAACGAGAAGATGGAGATGTTAATGCTGATGCTGATGGGAATGCAGATGTAGATGAAGATGAAGAAATTCCAAGAAATTTACCAGCTGCGGCCCCGACTGATCCAGTCGAGGTGGGCTTTGTTGAGCGAGAATGAGACTGAGATGATGCTGAAGTAGGCGATAAAGGAGAATGGTCGGAAGAAGATACTGCTAGTACTGGTGCATTTTGGGAAGAAGCCTTCGTAGCACCAATGGGAATGCGATTATCGAGAGAATGAACGTAATTGTCATGGTCGTTACTCGTGAACGCGGCTGAAAGCGCTACTGCGATGTTGGCGCCACCGTTTCCATTATCGCGGTAGTGATTTGAAGGACGTGGATTCCGGGAGAGAGAACTCCTGGAAGGACTGGAGTTGTCGTTGAGTGAAGGAGTGGATTGTTTCCTACTATGTCCCACTAGTGGTGACAACGCGTAGACACCCAAAAAGGATTTTTGCGGGATTTTTTTGGGTTTAAAACTCAGTTTGGAAGATGAGGAAGGAGTAGAAGTGGTAGGAGTCGAAGTTGAAGCATTTGGAGAGGAAAGAAATCCAAACGCAGACAGGTTGGCTTGGACCTTCTTCGGCTTTGCAATCTTCGCAGAAGCAGAGGTGGACGCGACAGGAGCAGAGCTCTGCGTCTCGTTCCCATTCCCATTTTGCGACGCCTTCTCGGAACGAACAGCTCGTTTAGTCGATGACGCCGAGCCAGCACGACTAGAACCTTCTCTAGCCTTTCCTGTCGTGGAATCACTCATCATCCCATTCCCTTCCTCCAAAACCTTTCCCACTCCAGAGCCCAATCCAGATGCAAGCGTTTCGTCACCGACGTTTGGAGTATTCCTGAGGGAAGACGCCTTTCGGGAGTCAGATTGTTGTACTTGATGTGCATCCGACACAAAGGTATGCGACTGCGATTCCTGGGCGTCAAGAGAGCTAGGGTCTGGGGCCGGTGTATCCACGTTGGTAGTGGTCGTTGCCGGACCCGCAGTGGCAGCAGTGTTGTCGTTGGAGAGAGTCAAACGCGACTTGGATAAGAAAGACGCGTCGACAGAGCGGTCTGCAAGCGTGTGAACTTGAGGTGCCGGATTTGGAACATCAACCGTCTGATCGGTCAAGTTTTCCAAGTTCTGCAGCTGATTACGGTCACCGTGATCTGCTGATTGTTGTTGTGCTGTGCGTGAGTTTGTAGGTGACAAATTGGCCAGTTAGTGATCGGAAGGTTTGGAGAGAGAAAGTTTGGAGAGAAAACGAGCTTACCAAATGAAGGATCTTGTAAAGGTTGAGAGGAAGACTCAGAGGCTGGTTTTGCTATGAAAAAGTTGCCCGTGTTGTCCATGTTCAAAATCTCATCAAGTCTGAGCTCATCTCCACTCCAGTAAGCAGAAGACTTGTCATCATCAGACTCTGGTACATGAATGGATGTCCATGAAGGCATATTGTTGTCAGCAAGAATACCTTGACCTTCTGGTGAAGCCATGCTGTCAATGGTCAAGTCAAACATCTAGTAAAAGAGAAGGGTCAGATTCACTTCACAAGTTGGCAATGCAGTAAGTAGCAACTGCAGGCCCTTGCATTGAGGATGCCATGAAAGAAGCAGAAAAAAGAAAAAAAACTGCAGACTGCAAAACCAGACAACCTTGACATCAACATCGCCATGAACAATGTTAATCACAACAAGAGCCTCAAGCAATGATACAAATGACATTTGCTGATGAAGAACAAATGGGAAACAGAGCAGAAACAAAAACACATACCACCTCATAGGTCGAATGAAGTGGAAGCTCGACTTGAGGTCGACTGGAAGCACCATTTTAGCATGTAGAAGACACAATCATCAAGTGAACACCTACTAATGCTGCTGGGAACAGCAAAAAGAAAGAAAAGCACAGAACAATCTACCAAGATGAAGTGATTGGTGGTAGTGAGTAAACAAGTCAAAAAGTCAACCTGTCACAAGACTGTGACAACAACAAACAACAACATCAATGATGCAAATAGCAATGCACTGCCACGCCTTTTGCTTGTGTAAGCAGATACAAATAAGCAGTGGAAAATAGGACTCTGAAAGAACAATGTCAAACAGAACTAATAGGAAGTTCTTGAAGAACATATGACAAGCAACACAAAAAAAACCAAAATGATCGTCGATGAGTAGGCCAACTTCCTGACTACATATCTTTCTCTACTTGTCAATTGGCAACAGCGAGGGTGGTCTCTTTGATCAGCATATCAGAAGTAGGGCTCCTAGCAGATCAGATGATCTGGTGCCTATCTGTCGATGAGGCCTCAGATTCGGATGGCAGATGGACATCTGGAGGTGCACCATCCAGCAGATACCATCTATCCATCTGTAGTTCATTGTCAGATGGCTAAAGTATGTGAGAATGTGCTGGAGTTGCCAATTTAGGTTAATCTCAAGCTTTCCCAAGGCACTATATAGTTGCAAAAACTCACCAATATCTACAGAAATCTTTTATGATGTGTTAATTGTTCTCAGCAGTTTGCTCAATGTCACATTTGCATGGGAAAACCTGTTGGCAAAGATGCCAAAGCCATTCCCATTGTAATACTTACTCTGTGTCAGCAGTGAGTAGCTTGATATTTTTACATGTACAGTATTTCGCTGCTGACCGATACACTGGGAATGAGGATGCAATGGCATAGCAGTTTGAGAGTGAATCTACTGGAGTTATGTACATCATAAGATACCCTACTATCAAAAGTATATACATGTAAAATTACTAGTGATTATGGTACGTACATCAGGAGATATGCGCAGTGCAAATGAGAAACCGCAAAACTGGCTTTTCCAGGTCACTGATACACCTGTCACACTGGGTCACACACATGCCAAAACAGGCACTTTGGCTGTGACCTGTGACATAAAACATCTGCATGACATGTCACAGTTCTCCCTGATGGACCCATCTTTGGCTCATACCAAGGTTATGTCAAGCTTACACACCTAGAGTGTTTGCAGTACAATGCTATTATGCCTTCTGCTTTGATATATTAACTAGATATGGGCTTACCCACTCTCATTCTCTTAAAATCTGCAAGATATATTTTTAGATGTGTATGTAAATTTTACGAAATCACCCCTCCATAAGTAGTATACATGGATACCCACGGTATGAAGTGCTACGATCATGGCTCTCAACAATATGTCCCTATATAACACCTTGTTTGAGCCCTGGGTAGCCCAAATCATAGAATAATCTGCAGTGTATCAGTGACTGGTGGTGTATCAGTCAGCAGTGAAATATTGTATCACACAGTACTTGTACTTAGACATACTTAAACCACAAAAAAGTACCTTCAAACTTTTTTTGTTACTATGTCAGCCACCTTCAGCCACCCATCCACAGATGATCTGGTCATCCGACAGATGCCATCTGCCCATGCAAATTGGCACTCTTGAACAACTCATCAGAGCAGATGGATCTGCATCTGAACAGCATCCAATCTGCTAGAAGCCTTAATCAGAAGCAAAAAGATAAACACTATCAGACATTAGTGTATATGAACTTTGAAGTCTGCTAAGACATTCATCAATTTTGGTGGCATGGCAGCTTATTAGTAATAAATCTCAAAAAAGGAAATCATGTTCTTAGCATGTCTTTTACATTCCTCTGGATATTTTTCTTGTCTTTATTCTGCATATATGGTACCCATGAAGTACTTAGAGCCTGTTTTTATCCTCAGATGGCAGCCAAAAACTGCTCAGAAGAAGTCACAGGAGATTGTTTGCCAAATGGTATAGTCAAGGGGGACCAGCAATTGCATATTCCCATATAGGGATGGTTAGCTAGTCTGGCTGTCAGGCCCTTGAAAATTTTTCCAACCTTATATCACTCTACATTTTTCTTGGTCCCCCTTGGGTATAGTGCACTGCTACAAGCAACACAACTTACAACCTGACAGCCTTTGGGCACTTTTCTCCAGAATGACTTGCCCAAACATGTAAAATGGTAAATCCACATCCTGCCTGGGGTCTAGATCCTGAAAACCACACAGAAACATTGTGAACTCAGAAGGTCAGGCTCATGTGTGTATTTCCTTTTTGGGATTTATCACTAATAGTTGGCTAGCAATACAACCACTAAGTCACAGCCATCCAAATGAACAAGAGTCCAAGACTCATCTTATTGTTGTTGAACTGAATACAAAAGGCAATAAACAAACACCCAGAACAAGTGAAAAACAAGCAGGAAAACAAGCAGAATCCAAAAGATAGAAGGACATTTAGAATCTTCAAAAATGACTACTGTCCATTTCATTCAATTCATGAGTCACACATCACGTATCCCCCAAAATTCACAAAAAAATTGGCTGTCACACATCACAAGAAGCCATTCACAAAATCCCTGCCAAGATACCTTCCAAAACCAGCAATTTCTCTATCAAATTTTGCAAAAAAAAGCTTCAGTTGCAGCCACACCAAAGTTTTTGAAGTCAAAAAATTCATGAGGGCATATCACAGTCACAATGCCCTCATGAATTGAATGAAATGGGACAGTAGTACCTGGAACATTCTGGAAACAATGCAGCATTCCTTCACCAGATTGTGCAGAGAACAAACACAAGGTGATCACAACATGAACAAGATGAAATGACATTTAACTACCTCAGACAGATACTTGGAACAGCCAGAAGATGTGGAGGATGATCAAAGTAGTGGTGGAAGTCAAGAAGAGTCTGGTTGTTGATGCAGACAATTATCAACACCTGACTTTTCTGGAAAATAAATTGGGTTTGCAATGAGAACAGGTTGCCCAGTTCACAACATCTCCACTTATTTATCCCTGTTTCAAGAGTCATGAACTCTAACCCACAGGAAAGACCCAAGAATCACTCTAAACCTCTTGCATAGCCCTTGAAGCCCTCAAACAACCCAAAATTTAATAGATTAGAGTGAATGACTCTCAACCACCCAAACCAGGCCAGTCAACTATGAGACCTAACACCAATATTATCAGATCAGCAAAATGTTAAACAGACAAGTCAAGACAGGGAGATAAGGAGTAAAGGGTGAATCAAAATAGATGAATGGTCAGTTGGTCAGTGACATGCCAGTGAATACAGATTTGGAAAACAAATGACTGAACAAGGCTGTGTGAATGATTAAAGGACTTGTAAATTTGCTGTTGACAAATGCAAAAATACTAAGGTACTCAATAAAGTTTCTAGATTCTCAACAACAATAATTATGAACAAAGGGCAAACACAAAGCAAAAGACTGTTGGAGTGGTTTTTTTTTTGAGTGTATACAGAAGTAGGTGTTTGTGCAAATCCATATTCTAGTAACAAAAAAAGGTCTTTTGATCTAGCCTCAGCAACATTGATAAGGTTAATCAAGGACAGCAGAAAAAATCATGATATGATAGTCAATTAAGCAGTGGAATGACCATGCACATTAATCTTAGCAAGGTTGCACAGCATCAGGGGAAAAAAGCGAGAATAAGAACTCCGAAATTTTTTGTCACTAGAGGCCACAGACTCTTTGAACTATTTTCTACAGAACAGAAAAGAAAACGAAGCAGTTCAGTGAGTCTTGATTTACAGCTATTTCACTAAAAGTACGGAATGATCGTTTTTTTTTTCCGAGGCCGATCAACTGGGCCTCGATCGGCTGTAGCGGCTTCGACGGCGCATTCAAAAATCTTAGGATGACGCAGACGACATCAAGAGCCTTGCTAGAGCCCGATCCAGCCCCGACCATTAAGTCGGACCATGTCGGGACCACCCGACGCAGTGAGCTCCACCAGAGTTGGTTGGCTCCACATCATTTAGGGCAGCGATCGGAGTAGCCCAACACTTCTCAGGGGCTTTATATGTATCCGGCCGGTCCTCTGAAAGCCGAAAGGCATTGAGGTGATTGAGAAAAAAAAAATTTGGACTTTCCGCATATTTAGTGAAATAGCTGTAAGAAAAAGTAATCACACAACTAACAACAAGAGACCGACAACCTACTTTATGGCTCAGTGCAAGAAACGAGTATCAGCCACTTTCAGCCACTCGTCGCCACTCGGTCACTTAGCGCTCGGATAGCCAGTTGCCGGAGTAACCGGAAATATATAACCCGATAACGCGCACACTCAAACTACTGAAGCTTGTAGATGCGAGAATTGTATGTACGTAGCAAAATGCGATGGTATGGTGCGTACTTTGAACGCAATTACGCGTCGTTCACGAGTGTACTTGACCAGGAAACGCGACTTCGACGCGTAATGACTGCCCGATTCGCGACAAGGACGCCACAAGGCACAATCACTTGCTGAAGCTATCTATTGGCTTTCACGCAAGCAAAAGGGAGTACGAGTAAAAGACCAGACTACGGAGGAATGAGACCGACTTTCGACGCGAATTAAGGCCTCGGAGTTGCAAGGTGTCCGTACAATAGGGGTGGAAGTTTAAAGGAAGACAGACGGCGGCAGCGGGAAGGGTGGGATTTCGTCTGATTACTTTGATTAAGTAAATCGAGCTTGGACCTCACCCAGCCGGTCCATCTAGGTCTCCGTATGTATTTGGAAGACGCTTTCGCGTCTTGCAAATGCCTTGTGGCGATATAGCTGGTACTTCCTCGGAGGGCCCTTGCCTTTCTAGAACACATTCTTCGCTCTTTGTTTCTTCATTTGCCGGTGAAAGAGATCATTTGACAGCTTCTGGATAAACCACGGGGGGAAATAAGGAAACGGTGTAACGGACAGCAAGGAAGTTACCGATTTCGAGCATGTCATGAGAGTCCTTGTGCTCGAAGTTTGTTTTCGTGAGAAGGTTTCATGACCCTGACGACTTCCAGCCAGCCGCGAGCTGTCTTCCCGCAACCTTCTCCTCTGTGCCACTTTGCAGCCCGACATTCCAGACCACCTCCCGACTGGAGATAGTTCCCCAGAAGATCTCTGAGAACCGACTACAGACACCGAGATTAGGACGACGTGATGTCATTTGGTTCCGAAGACCAATTTGCATTGTACCCGCTCTCAAATTTTGATGTCAGCAACATTCGTTCAGTTTTCGTCACTGGCTGGCTTGTAGAGGGTATTCTTGACCATCAAGCCCTACGAATTGCTCTTACAAATGTCACTCACAAGTGGCGTATGTTGGCTGCCAGGCTTGACAGCGCCATGCAGGAAGACAAGGTCGGCAGAACTCTTTCTCTTTCAGTGATTTCTGAGCGCTGATTGTGTTATTTATATAGAGCTTACTCTGGAGGTTAAAAATTCCTCTTGGACCTTTACCAGAGGATTACCCTACGTTTTCATTGACAACAAGCACGTCTGACGTTCCTCTTTCATACTACGTCTCCGAACCAATACCCCTTGTTTCACCATCTCTACCTCCTTCGCTCTTCATCCACTCCAATACGCCACGAAACAGCTACCAACATGTTGAAAAAGACCACCCCCTCATGTCCTTCCATCTCACCTTCTTTCACTCCAACAACGACAAGACGCCTCCCCGAACCGCGATAGGTTTCACTCGTCCTCACAGCGTGCTCGACGCGTATGGTGCATCAAAGGTTGTCACGGGTATCATCGCAGAGCTGAATGGAAGAGAATGGGACGTTCCTCCGTCACTCCGTCCAGGTTATAGTCCCAACGAGCTTCAAGACTATCTGGATGCAGAAGAAGCTAAGCCGGAGATGGCTTCTTTGCTGGAACGACCCCTGGATCTGCAGCCTTTCGCAGGGTATACGGATGTCGGTATCAGCGGCGCCTTCCATGCGTTGTATTATCATGTTATCAAAGGCGTCTGGTGGAATGAGGCGTTGAGGCATATCATCCTGTTGCCGAAGAAAGCTCTTGATTACCTCGTGAACGGGGTGAGGACAGAGCTTGCTAGTGAAGGGATAGACACACCGAGGGTTTCAACAGGTGATATTCTCGTCGCATGGGTATACAAAGTAAGCCTTTACTTTCCTGGAGAATGATAATTCTGACTTTTTTTTTTCAAGACGATCTACTCAACCGACACATCACTCAGGAAAAAAACCCACGTCTCAAGCTTCTCTGCTTTCCGAGATCTTCTCCCAGCCGAACCTCCATCTCTTCGTACCCATCTCCACAACACCTTCATCACCGCCCCATACCCTCTTTTTACCGTCGCCTCCATTCATTCCCATTCTCTCGCTTCCCTCGCACACAGAATGACATCTTCCCGTCAACTCACACCCTCCGCCATCAAATTCGCTCACGTCCTCTCTTCCTCTCGTGCCATTCGTACAGGAAAAGTACCCGGTCCTTACCACCCAGATGCAGACGAAACTCTAAGCGTGTCGAATGTATCCTATTCGAAAATGCTGGACAATGACTGGGGATGTATTTCCTCGATAAAGGATGCGAATACCCTCTGTGGGTATAGATATGTTCTGACGGCGACGAAATTTCCGTTTGTGAACGTATTGTTCATGTCGGGGACGTTGCCGAGTGATGGGTCGACGGTGTTAGACGTATATATGACGAAGGAGAGGATGGGGTTATTGAAAGCGGAAGTGGAGAGGGTTGTGAGGCTGGCTGAAATTGAAAGTGCCAAAGCTTGATATCCTGATCCTTAAGGCATTGTAATTTGCCATATCCTCTGTACTCGTAGGGAAGAGATCTCTCGATCTTGTACAAGTGCTCTGATTCTGCTGTCTTGTTTGTTTTGACCTGATTCTCCTGTTTTGTTTGCATCCATCTATTGTAGTGCACGTTGTACTAGTATTGTAGATCACTATTTAATATGGTTGCATTAAATTTTTCCAACAAGTAAATTCCTGAACATTTCTCGGGCAGTGCGCCAAGCCGTGTTGTACAAGGTAGGGAGGTCGAGTGTAGAAGTAAATCCGTCGAGGAAACCAAATGGAAGCAGGAGTGGAATCCATCCTACAAAATGAAAGAATGAAACAGTCAGTCATAGTAACGAGAGTACGACAAGACTAGATATGATGAAGGTACACGCACCTCGAGAATATTCAAGTGCAAAACACCCCTTGTGCATCTTATACTGCTTCGTTGTCCCCCTCGGCAAATAATGCACACTTCCCGCCGGATACCTCTCAATCTCAAACGACCCAGGCGCAAATGCCCACTCTTCTCCAACCAAGATATTGAAATAATTATCCACACTAAGCACACCCGAATGTCCCTCCGTTCCCAACGGCGTTCCAAAAATGATGAGATATTCAGTAATACTTGCGTGGATGATGTACATCGCACCCATTGCTCCTCCTGCGTTGTTGAAGACCCATTCTTTAGTGTTGGGGTTGATGGCAACGACGTTTGAGGGGTATTCAGTTGTGAGATTGGCAACGATGTACTCGACCATTCCAGTTGGATTTTCGGGGTTGGCAACGATGGCGGCTTGGGCTAATTGGTGCAGTTTTGTAGGTTCGAAGACGTACCATCTATCCTATGATCGACGTTTAAAAAGTGAGGCAAAGAAAGACTAAGCGTACTCACCTTGATAGTGTCTAGCCATTTGCATGTCGCCACAAGAACTAGAAAAATAACACTGATGCGTGCAATCCATTTCGTGGCTGGTTCACGTTGCGTTTCGGTCTTCTCGTTGCGTCTGGATTTAGATACACTAGAGGAGTTCATCGTGTATGTCGAGACCTGGGATTGGACAAGAATCAAATCATGCCTTTTTGAACTGGCGCGAAATCGAACGATTTTAAAAGATGTGGCCACATGGTATGATTTTGATCTTCTGAATCTCGAGTTTTCTCCTGCGGGCACTGGTACCTCGGAAGCCGAGCATAATCTTTTCCTGTCATCCTCATTCAGAAATGCGACGGCAACTGCAAGGAGTGGGAAGTGCTTATACAGTAAAATTTCACGCTGCAAAGCAGAACTTCACTAGAGATTTTAGATTGTCTGATGATTAACTGCATTTGTTCCCAATGGTTTGCTCAAGGCGGATATGAACCCATCGTTTAAGTCCTTTTCAAGGATTTAGACGTCGATGTATATTTCCTTGAATACGACGATGCTCGGTCGGGAGACTTTTCCCCGCTGAGACATTTACCAGAGAACAAGATCGTGGTTTTGGGTGTGATGACGAGTAAGAAGGGTGCGTTGGATGATAAGCAGGAGATTATCAAGAGGGTTAAGGAGGCGGCGGAGTTTTGTCCCAAGGGGTTGAAGCAGTTGAGCCATCAGTGTGGATTTTCGAGTACGATGGAAGGGAACGAGTTGAGTAGGGAGGAGTAGTGCGCGAAGGTGAGATTGGAGGTTGAGATTGCGAAGGAGCTTTGGGGTGATGATTTGTCGGTGTAGGATGGCTCTAGCAGCCTGAAGTCATCTGCCTTATCTAGGCCGTAGTAGGCGAACGAGTGCATGCCATCGTGCATAAACATAGAAGCATTCCAGTAGTACACGACGGTTGGGAAGTATTGGTGTTGGTGACGATGGCCTCGCGCGATTCATGGCTCCAAGAACAAGAGAGGCATCATCGGAGCATCTGTAACGGCACTGAAGACGATGTATGCGCCAAGACTTGGACTGGAACCGGTTCCATGCCTCTGTGCTGGGTTCTGACTCGAAGAGTCGAAGGCCTGTAAGCAAATCGTTCAGAAGATATAGGCAAGTAGAAAAAGTGAAGAATAACTGAACATACATGGTATGCCATGTTGTAGTGATACGCGAAGCCTTTCTTCATTGCAGCAAGTAGACAGGCCAGCTCCGGATACCACTGTTATTCTGAATGTGATGCTAGACTCACATGGTCCAACGCGATTTCAGACCAAAACTGGCAGATTGGCGCGCATCGTTTTTGCTCGTCTTTGTCCAGATATCCAATGATTTGATCCACGAGTTCTGGAACATGCAAGGCAGGATGCATGATAGACTTGTGATAGACGTAACGGAGAGCTGGCTGTATGTGCTCTACACTCTCTATAATGGAAAGGAATGATGAAGGATTAGAAACTGAGAATGTGTAGCAAGTAACAAAGTACGAAAGAACAAAGAACCTGAAATGATATCATAGCACCCTGAGGCATACTCGAGGCCTTCTTGCTTTGTCCGAAGATAGACCGTCCTACTCATACATGGCCTTGGATTAGAGAGAAGAAATATAGGTCGTCGATTTGTGACGCGCCGTGAAAGTTGAAGCCAAGAGTCAAAGGCTTCCAAATCTGGAAGTTGAGAGCTACGCTGAATGTAAAAACTCTCTGCTCTGCTGGAAATTTGACTTTGAACTTCAAGACTAGACACCAGTGCATAGTCATAGAAAAACTAACTGAAACAAGATACCAGTACACGATAAATCGTATTCTTCTAGTACTACTAAGTACTACTGACCAGACCTGTTAACAGGCAACACCAAGATTGAAGGAGCAAAAGAGCAAGACAAACACAGAACGACCGCGAAATGTGGAGAACGAAAGCCCTGTGGGAATTGCAAGCCAAACCACGGAACACTCTATTTCGCTGACCAATGGACAATAGCATCTTCCTGTCTGGTCCTCCCGGCCAATTGAATATCCTTCCTTTCCCGGTCCTCCTCCTCGCTCTTCCCCGTGATATAAGTCCTCCTGTTCCGTCTACTCGGCCAGTCGTTCATCGCTGTCCCTTGAGGAGCGAGGAAACATTCGCACCAGGGTTCTCCATCTCCGATTCTGCTGCGGATCGAATTGTCGAGATTGCACTGAACAGTGAACAGGGAGAACTCGGTCTAACAGGTCGACTAAGACTAGTTCATCTCCCTGCTCTAGTTTCGAATAATCGAAATGCATCACATCCAAACTCGCGGATTGCGCAGCCTGAAAGCCTGAAGGGAGGAATGACGTATCAAATGGAGGGATATCTCGTGGACTAGTGTTCATAGAGAGTTCTATGCATTTCAGTTGCGAACAAAGACGCGTCAGGACAAAGATTGCCCAAAGAGTTGTCTTTGGCGTGTTGTTGACCGTGTCCCTGACCTTGAGTCGTTCAGAGAGTCGAAATTTTTTCAAGCGGGGCCATGCCAGAGCGATTTGGACAATGTCCGAGTCTGACATATTGACAGGACCGCCCAAAATGTCGAGTGTTGTGATGTTAACACAAGGGAAGATGGCTTGCAGGACATCGAAATTGAATGGATGCTGTCCACGCAAGAAAGCCATCTTCAGGGTATCGAGGCCGGTACAATGAGCTGAAATGGCCCCAAAAAGGCACTTGGAATTTGAATCAAGCGACGTGATAGTAATGTCAAGGACCCGTACGTTTGGGAGATGAGGAAGAAGGGGTATGATCGTCTGGGTGTCTGCAGCACGGATTTCCAACTCCTCCAGAGCGACATGTCCCTCTGACCCGAGAGGTCCAACCTGAGACACCGCTCCCATAAGGCCAACAAACTTCAGTCTTTGAGGAACGGTGGAGCTGCTTAAAGACTTCAGGATTGGAGATATATCCTTGAATGAGGGTATTGCTATACGAGTGAGCACTGGGAGATTTTCGAGAAGGGCTGCCAGAGGTTCGGCAAATTCCTGTCGTGTTGGCACTGTCATTGTCAAAGAAGTGAGCCTGGGCATACGTGCCTGTATAGTTTCGGTCAAGTCAAGCAGATTGGACAAGGGAAGCTCCCAGTGACTCTGAGGTAGATATGTATTAATTGTGAATACCTGGATCCCATCATGCATGAGCATCCGCGTATCATCCAGCTGCTTCCATTGACCAAAGCAGCCCAGAGTATGAAGGTTGGGAAGAATGAGCGACTGCGGTCTGGTCTGGTTCATAACACTGAGAAGGGCGGATGCGTCAGATCTCCCGAAGTACACGAGAGAAAGACGACGTATACGTTTAGAATACTTGGATAGGAAACGATTCCAAGCCTCTCCGGTGGGAGACGACTCGAAGATCTGAAAACCAATCGTTTAGAACAGAAGCAAACTCTTAGGTTGGTTGGATGCATACATATGGTTGCTGCTTCAACGGGGCCAGAAGTGATGTCCAAGCAATTTCAACAGGGCTTATAACACGCCAGATATAATCTAGCGCGATTTCTGACCATAACTTGCAGACTGGCACACATTGTTTCTGGTCCTTTTTCGTCAGATATCCAAAGATTTTATGCAAAAGTTCTGGAATTTGTAGGGCGTGATGCATGCAGTAGACTTGTAGTAGACGAAGGGAGAGCAGAGGCCTTGAAGTAGAGTGAATGTAAATCGTTGACTTGGAATTGTGTGAAAGGCGGACGCCTCGTGGACGTTTGAAGTCAAAGACTGTCAAAAAATGGAGGTTTGCAACTGATCGCGCTACAATGCCTACCTCATGAAAATTGCAACTAGTACTGCCAAAGTACCCGGCGGTCAACGCACGTTTCGAGATTGCGCATATAACAAAAACTCTGCCTCATTCAGGACTTCAAGCTTCAAGCTTCAAGGTATCTAATAATCTAAGATATATGTGTATGTATATATATATATAATGAGACACTACATAGCACACCCGGCCACGACTGATATAGATAATTCATGTAAAATACATACAATTTTTTTTACTACCAATTAACGATCGACGAGACGAGTTGACAATAGATGACACCGGAATAGCAGGCGAAAGAGCAAAAGACACGGACCGAGAGACGAGCTGACAGACACAAAGCATAAAAGTCAATAAAAGGAAAGACGACGGGAGCCAAGACTAGAGGTAGGTATCACATATATATCGCACTGCGAAACCGGAAAAGACAGAGCGCAGCAACTTGTAGCACTTAGTGGGTGTAGTCCAAAGGGCTGCTAAACAACGCGGTAGGTCTTTCAGAAGCTGCCTCTTTCAATACTGCTCCGAAAAACGAGGGGAAAGCTCTCTAACGGCTTCCCACCTCTCCCACTGCTCCTCCAATTCCTCATAGTCCTCTACCCGACTATCTTCGAAGCAGTATGAAAATTCACACTGAGCCGGTAGAATCTGACTCAACAAAACTGCAAAGACCAGTTCATCTCCCCGCTCCAGCTTTAATCCGTAACCAAAAACTAATTTTTCCAATTTTGCTACTTGCGTTGCTGCAAGTTGAGAACTGATGGGTAGCGAGGAAAGGTCTAGTGATGGGGTAGCGCGCGGGGTGGTGTTGATATAGAGGCTCAGGTGTGTGAGGTTGGGGCAAAGACGAGTCAGGAGAAAGATAGCTCGAATGCTGGTCTTTTTTCGGTTGCTTGAGGGGTCGGCGATGACCGTTTGTGGCAGTAGCTTGAGTGTCTTCAAACGAGGCCAGGCCAGTGCCATTCTGGTAATGTCCGAGTCCGACAACAAGAGAAGGCGGTAGATAGAGCGAAGATGAAATGTCCTCATGCTTCTGCACGCCAAGAGGGGTTGGAGAACATCGAAATTGAGTGTACGAATCCCTTCAGATTCATCAGGAGAGAAACTTAGTTCCAGTTCACTGATGTCCGAGCACCGAGAGATGGACTGGAAAAAAGAGCGCCAATCATCTATCGGGTCACCCGCCGCAAGATGGAGGACTTGGAGGTGACCGAAGTAAGGAAAAAGGGGAGTTATTGCCTTGCTTTCTGCAACCTGGTTGATTTTCAGCTCTGTGAGGACAGGAAAATCATTCTCTGACCAAGAATGTTCTACTCTTTTGACATCACAGCCTCGGGAAAACTCGAGACTTTGCAGTACCGGAGAGCAGGCCAAACTCGACAGGATGGGAGATATATCTTCGAATGCAGGAATTTTGATATGCTCGAGCAATGGGAGACTGTTAACCAGTGCTGCCAGCGGCTCAGTAAAGCACTGGTGTGGGCAGACTTGTATCGTCAACGAAGTAAGTCTGGCCATCCGCGTAATTTCAGGGAATTTTAGTCATCAGGGTCTATGTCGATGAAGGTGAAGGCACGTATGGTATTATATGTGAACATCGTCGGAGCGTCATTGGAACCCCGATACCGGCCGACGCATTACAAAACGCGAAGGTTGGGAAACAATGGCGACGATGGCCTAGTGCGATTCATAGCATCAAGAAGGAAGGAGACATCGAAGAGGGGGATATTGTAGTCGCGCAAAACAGTATAACGACACTCAAGATGATGTATGCGCCAAGAGTACTTGGATCGGAAACGATCCCATGCCTGCGCACTGGGATCTTGGTAGAAGCGCTATAAACAATTTTTCATGAAACAGGCAAAGACTGCAGGTACGACCAAGTACATACGTATGGTCTCCGGTGGAAATCGAAAAAGGGAAGGGTCTCAAGAGGTGCGAGGAGTCTTGCCAGATCCAAGATGTTTCCGACGTGACGCCAGATATGATCTAGAACAATTTCTGACCAAAACTTGCAGACTGGCACGCATCGTTTTTGGTCGTCTTTGGTCAGGTATCCGAAAATTTGGTCCACGAGTTCTGGGACTTGAAGGGCGTGATGCATGCGGTAGATTTGTGGGGCAGAGTAGTGGAGAGCTAGCTTTCAAATGGAGTAAAGATAAGTCGTTGACTTGACGCGTAGAGGAAGGTTTGAGGCTCAGGTTGCGTGGGATAAATCTTCCTCATTGGAATCAGGATTTTTGTCGACACGCTCATCCCACAAAGTCTGTCTTCACTGTCCGAGACGACTGGTACGTATATCCAACTTGTATAACCTTTGCGAAAGTCTAAAGAACCTGCAGGTATGCAAACTACATGCAATGCACCTGGTTTGCAAGGACTAGCTGTTTCTGTCCCACCTTCTCTTCCATCCATGTTCTAAAGGCACCCAGTCCTCAAAAATTGCGTGCCTGTGCCGTTCCGACTCTCTCTTATCGTTTCGCCTCGTCTGCGGGTACTTCCTCTCTCAATCACGATGCGTCTCCTCCAGCTACTCGTCGACAACCCACACCCGCTCAAGCATCTCGTGCCTCCGCGAATGCTATCCGTATAGCCATGGAAAACGGCGATTTAGAGTCAGCCTTCACCGTAGCGCAAGCGGTGCGGGTCTCTAATGGGTCTTCAGCCGTTTACGAAGATACACCCGAATTTGACGTGGACACTGCGCTCAAGTTCCCCTTCCCCACTCCCCCCCGCCTGCCTATGCATGCGTTGCTGCATGGCTTGTTGCGTGCAGATCTCAGCATGAAAGCTCAGGTTCACGTCCAACGGATGATGCAAGATGGTATACGTATCAGGACCAAGACTCTCGAAAGCGTCATTGAAGAGACGCTGAAACTGGGCCAGCGCATCCATCCTTTACGGGACGACGAATTCTACCTCCGTATGAAGACACAACTCCCCATGCTATCCCAACACGGCTCCCTTTTACATCTTTATCCTTCATTTGCCCTTACACCGTCCCTTCAAGGTGGCATCGGCATCCTCCAGGCAGCGAAAAAATTCAAAAATGCACGGACGGATCGCATGTTTACTTCAGTCATCCGTGCTTGTACCCTTCACGGAGAGCTCATGGCAGCTGCCCTTATCTTCGTCTCGTTCGTGAAGGACTATGTTGTCAAAGACACCTTACTTAAACGAGTCCATTCACCGCCGGTTTCACGCACTCCCAAAGCCAAGAAAAACATATATGGCATTTACAATCATCTGAAGGTTGTCTCGCCTGGACGGCCTGGCTTCCATCAGCTTCAGAATATCCTTTCGTCCATTCACAGAGACGTGTTGGAGGATATAGCTAAAGATGACGAGACTCCTTCCGAGGTTGCTAGACAAGTAGCATTGCAAGCTCTTGCCTATCTCACCATGATATTGGATTGGCGTCAGCTTCCATGCGAGGCATCGTTACTCATTAAAACTCTGTATCGTTGTCCTCGGCTGGATAATGCAGTGTGGATTGTGGTGGATGGTCGATCTCAGCGTGTCAATGCCTACGACTACTTCCATTCTGTCTTGAAACGACTTTTGGACTCGCTTCCTGAATATGATCATAGGGATGATATTGCTTATTTGAAGAAATTGGGGGACGAGCGGTTGGAGGATTGGAGCCCTTCCTTGAAGCTAACTCGACCATTGTCCACGGAATCGTGTAACGCCCTCTTACATTATGCTCTTCGACATCGTTTCTCTCCCCTCCTCGCCAACAAGGTGTTCGAGTATCTGGAGAATGCAAATCCACCAAAACGCGACCTCGTCACCTATAATATTGTTCTTACGAGCGGACGAGTTCTTCGGGCGCCTTACATGGTGGAAGAGACTATACATCTGCTCAAAGAGACCTCCAGTCCGGTTCTCCGAATCAAACGACCCCCGTCTAGCCGAAGCATGGAACGCGGCTCCAGTCCGTTTCTCCCAGTCGCCGAACCCCCGTTTACGGATTTGCAACCCCAGCAAATGGATAGCAGTATTGGACGCGACTACCGCTTTACTAGAGCGCTTGCTCATCTGCAGCAGGAGCGCCTCAAAATCCCCCATCCAATTACAGACCTGGGGGCGGACAGCTATACCATTACTGCCTACATCTCATATCTCGTCGCAACCGGCAGGTCCCATCTAGTCGCCGACATCCTCTTCGACTTCCTTCCCGAACTCGCAGTGGTAAACCATCCTTCTTGGGCCAACCTGACGCCGAAACAGATTCAAGTACTCAAACTCCAGTCTACAGACGAGTGTCTACGACGTATTTTACGATATGGCCCGCACTTTTTCGTCGTTGTCCTCAATGCTCTGTACAAGGCGGGTAAAACTGGCCTTACAGAGCGTGTATGGCTTCTGGCGAAAAAGGCAGAGAGAAAGAGTTGGGATCCTACCTTTGCTGAGGTGTTTGATCCGTGGTTGTTGCCTGTCCATGCATATACCATCATGATCGAGCTTTACGCGAGGGAGGCGAAGAAGACACCGCTGAAGCTGGCAGAAACTTTCAAGAAGGAGTCTAGGGAAATCCAATGGGCACCCAGACAAAACCGTTTTGTCAAGGGATGGGCTAAATACCTCTTGAAACGTGCAACACAAAGGCAACAGAACCTCCACCGGTTCACGGCTGGTCGAACGCGCGCTGTGGGTGTTTACAGCTACATGCTTCGTGCTGTGTATCAGATTTACGCATCCTTCAAGGATATTCTTCAAAAGAATGGGTTGATTCATACGGATTTGTCCCAATTTCGTAAACTCGAGTCATCCTTACCCAGACCCGACGCAATGTTCTTCAACGCCATGTTGTCAGTGACGACCTATCACCCTATGATGCGTCGTCGGAGAGCTCGTACTACAGCTGCTCACTGGAGACAACATTCACGGTTTGCGAATTGGTTGTTTGCACAGTATGGGATTCCTAGAGCGTTCAATAACGTGTATTTGAAGGAAGTTGCTCAGGATATTATAGATGCGGGATGGAAGTTACCTCTTGGGGTGCAGTATCTACTTATTGGACGGAGTGATGGGCTCGGGATACGGAGGCTCAAGCCGAGGAAGAGGATATATATGACTCCGTGGGCTTTCCAGAGTCTACCGCCGGAACGGAGGCTGGCTGGACCATTTTCTCTTCCGACGTACAAGGAGAGAGGACTTCCACTTGGCCGTAGGCCAGCATGGGCGACACGGTATTATGAGCATACAAAGCGCACACAGAGTAGAAAGTAGCTTATAATTTAATATAATGGACGAGTAATTTCACTTCTTCCAGGAGTAGCCAATCGTTGGTTTCTCGGAGTGCCTTCGGAGTAAGTACGTCCGTCACGTACACGTGATCTGCGTGACACTGACGAGAACGCTGACACCGAGTGCAGTGCTTCAGCTTTAATTTTTCTAGCGAGGCTAGCTCTCGCTGGAATGACCACACAAAACAAGCAACCACCTAGCTTCTTCCCTACAACTGCTATAGTGCGTATCTGATCACCTCTTTCTATTTTCTCGCATTGACAGTAAACCTTTTTCCCCTCAGGACCATGCAGCTGCAGGATTGGGAGCTGGCGTCGTTGCGACACTTATCATGAACCCACTAGATCTATTGAAAGTCAAGTTCCAAGTTGCGACGACAAATCCAAGAGGTGGATTAGGACGACAGATATGGTATGGGTTGAGGGACATACACCACGAACATGGATGGAAAGGGCTCTATCGAGGAGTTGGTCCGAATATCGCAGGGAATGCTTCTAGCTGGGGGCTTTATTTCTTATTGTGCGTGATTAGAGATCCTTACTCTCTTCTTGCATGCAAAATGATCGAGATGATATTGATGCGAATTTGCAGTTATAATATGCTGAAGAAGCAAGCGTCCGGTGGCGATATAAACAAGCCCTTGTCTGCACATGAATATCTCTTATGTTCCGCCGAAGCGAGTTCGCGATTTCTTTCTTCAACGCTCGAAGGTTTGGTCACTAACAGATCTTCGATACAGGCGCGGTCACGGCGGTAATAACAAACCCTATATGGGTGGTTAGAGTCCGTATGTTTACTACTCAAGCGGCTTCACCAGAGTCCTACCGTGGGCTTGTACGTGCGTATTCCTCTGTCGTCTAGCCGCTCTCAGTGTCCTGATAGTTTGCGACAGATGGCTTCTCTTCGATAATACAGACAGAAGGTGTACAAGGTCTTTTTCGAGGTACAACATTAGCTCTCGTTGGTGTGAGCAATGGAGCCATCCAGTTTATGGCATATGAAAAAATGAAGAGTTGGGGTTTTGAGAGGAAGAGGAGACAGTATGAAAAGGCAGGCAAGCCGTGGACTCCGGAGGTTGATAAACTGGTAAAGAACTTTAATCATTTTCACAATGACCTCTGCTAAACTTTTCTTGTAGTCAAATACTGCCTACACTGCCATGTCTGCTGGGAGCAAGCTATTGGCCCTCAGTGTCACCTACCCATATCAAGTTGTGCGGTCACGAATACAAGTTTGTTCTCTCTGTGTTGTGTGTCGTCATTTTCGCTCATCATTTCTTCATATCACAGCACACTGCTGAAGAAGGATTGACTATTCGTAGTGTCATTCGCTCAACATGGTCGAATGAAGGTTTTCGAGGATTTTACCGTGGTTTAGTGACGAATCTCGTCAGGATTCTTCCAGGGACTTGTGTGACGTTTGTTGTCTACGAAAATCTCGCATGGTTGTTACGGAGCACTGCTGCAAGGCGAGAGAGCGAAAGAGGATTGTTGAGCAGTACAGCTTCGTGATAATGGCTTTTTTGGATGTATACATGGACTGCTAGACCTTCATGTTTGTTTGCTTGTTACTTATACTCATCTAATACCATGGTACATAGACTAGTTTCATAGACCGGTTTGAGCAGAGTATAAATGTATTACAGTAAAGCGAAATTCCTACGCGCAAGCCCGTGTTGTTTAAACACCGTCACTACCGTGTCTATGTAAGTGCTTTCCACTTCAAAACTTCACCAGCATTCACCTGAAACGGATTGTAGGCAAGTTTCTTGCTCATGAACATCTTTCAGAATTTTCGAGTCTGCACAAGACGAGCTTCGATGCCATGTAAGCGCACGGGTTTTCGTCACGTCCACAATCCCCCGAGATTTCCTGGCACTAGACCTACTCGACCTTCACCTAATTACCTAGCCACACCTCCACCATCTCCTCGAAGACCTCCCGAATACCCTCCCAAATACCCTCCCAAAAACGCTACCAAAGACAATCCCGACGACTCAAAATCCAAAAAAGCCGCACAAGTCGACAGAAAACCCAAAAATGAAAATATTCCCTTTGACAAAGTCCTCCTAGCCGACGACAGCGGGCAACTCTCAGAGTTCCACATGCAGGTCATCCTAACAAACCTCGACCGCAAAACTCACTTTGTCGAGTTACAGAGTATATATCCTACTCCTATTGTGAAGATCATAAGCAAGAGCGACGCGCATCAGAAAAAGCTGAAGATGAAGCAGCAGCAGAAGGTTATGGCGAGGATTAATGTGACAAAGGAGTTCCAGTTTACGTGGGGTATGGCGAAGGGAGATTTGGATCATAGAATGGGGAGGGTGAGAGAAGCTTTGGGCAAGGGATTCAAGGTTGATATAGCCTTTGCACCCAAACCTGGTACCCGAGGTGGACCGCTCAAGGTTGAAATGATGCCTCGGATGGAGGAGCTGGTGGAGAGTATGAAGGATGTATCGGTGGAATATAAGAAAATGGAATTTAGGAGATTTACCGCTGCGGTCTTTTTGCAGGGAAATGGGAAAAGTGTACCGAACTCAGAACCAGAACCAGGACCAGCGTCTGAGTGAAGGATATATTAATAGTGAGTAGTCCTCAATCCTATGAATTATATGGCTTCCTTGAACTTGCTCTCACATTCACCAGGATTGGATCTACTTCTCGGTAGCCTAGATGCTTTGCCATAATCACATAACAATCTGCTATTGGTTTACCTGCTGTTAATCACAACGCTCCTTCCATTCTTCCATAATTCAGCCCAACCACAATGTCATGCCTAGAAGAGAAGAAAAAACCTGATCCTGTGCGGCTATTGATGAAGCTCTAAATTGTCGGTGTGCCACTGCTCGTTGCCGGGATTCAGGGCCTCAATAGAGTGATCTTGCTCTTCATGTCGCTTCCGAGCGCCTGGTCGATCAACGACCAATCTTCAGGCTACCTGAGGCAGACTCTTAATTCGGTTAGGTGCGCTTGTAGGCCTTGACTTGCACATCTTCATCGTTTGAAGCCTGTTTTTGCCTCGGGTCTTCTAAAACACGCGTGAATCTATTCAACCATCAACGATTCTACTCTATACTGAACGTCCGTATACGTGGTTGACCGGATCTGTGAGTCCTGATATTTTCTCTTTGTAAAATAGGCTACCGTTCATATTCTAGGCGTTGTTCGGCACGGGATTTCTTTCTGTTCTGCGGTCACCGACGGACGCACCGTCTCTTCACTCCCTAGTATAGTATGGCATGACCCTGAGATTAACGTCCGTGTACTTATCTCAAACCCAGTTCTAACGCCTCACACTCTTAGGGACGAAATGTGGGCCGATTGTATGTAACAAATTCCAAAGTTAGCACCGTGACGCACTGTGCTATTTCTCCATAGGTCGGGCATTCTATCCTTGGTGGCGATTTCAAAACAATGCACTAATCTCAAAAATTTCAGAGACTAGTTGCGTCTGTTTCGCCCTTGCAAAAGGGCCGACATGGTCCCGGAAAGCATATAAAGCGCACAGCAGCTCACTGGCCTCGCACCTCCTTCCTCTGTCCAGTCCACTATCACGTCTCAACTTGGATCATCATCATGACCTCAGCTGTTGAACAGGCGCCCACACGCCTAGAACCAAAGGCGCTGCCTTCAAGCATAGAGTTCACCTTATCGCCTGACCGTACCCAATATGTGAGACGTCTACATGGCAGAGAAAGGTCCTCTGCGTGCTCTAGGTGTGTAACGACTCTTTTCTCGGAATCATGTTGGTCGAGCCTTAGACCATATTTGCAGTCAATATTCCGAAGGTTGCATGCACCAATACGGGAACGTTCATATGGCTTTCAAGGAGCCGATATCCCAACAAGAGTTGTATAGGCTTGCTCGCGTCGCTTGGATGAAGCTTCGTTTTCAAGCACCCTGGATTGCATATCGTTGCTCTGCCCTTGAGAATGCTTCTGAACCAAACACGTTCTTCTTCTCCTACGACGTTGTTGGCCATAATCCCAAATTAGCACCTAATGGACTGAAGCCTCTGGAAGCGTGGGCTGATGAGAGCATCGTAATGCATGATGAGCTTATGACTTTCGCAGAGTGGGAGATGGAGATGAAGGAAGTGTTTTGGCTTCCGAGTGAGGGTCATTTTGGGACGGAGTTGCATATTGCCAGGGGTGTTGATGACAGGCATTGGTTACTGATGTCAGTACATTCTCCACAGACTGACGACTTCGACTAACAGCTTTCCTTTTGACAGGTTTTCTATTCCGCATTCGACGACTGACGCAAGAGGGATGTTCTCCCTTTCTGATGTGTACTTCAAACTCCTCACGAAGGAAGCACAGGTTCGTCGTCTCAATCAGACTTTCAGCCGTGTACTTAAGAGATCATGTGCAGGGCTCCAAAAGGTCAGACTACGTACCCTACCAAAAACTTCCTTGGGGCGAGGAGGTCATTCGACTCACTCCAGCTCCTTCGGTGATGATACCGGATGTCGGTGAAGAACGACCCTTGATTCCCGATCCATCCACAAAGGTATAACCAGAAATCTCAAATGCTCTCAGTATTCGCTAATTCCTTTTGTCCCAACCCTCAGGTCCAATTCACCAGACAACCCTTCCCGTCTCAGTCTATTCCCATTTCTCTCAACCACAGGTTGCTGAGAGGTGATTCACTCCTGGACAAAATCGTCCTTTCACCGTCCGAAACTCGAGCCATCTCTTTGGTGTGTAGCAAAGCCAGATGCACGCTGACAACATTGCTCAACTCTGTGTTGCTTTTGGCTGATGTTGAGAGAACGCTGAAAACGTTATACGCGGATGCGAAGAAGCAAAACTCCCAATCATTATTAAACATGATTGAAGAAAATTGGCAGAAATCAGAGACCTGGACTATTCCGGCCAATCCAGTCGATATCGTGCGTCTTTTGAAGTTCTACCTCGCGATCGTTCTGACGGACTGAAAATGCTGTAGCGTTCGTACATGTACCCCAGGTATCAAGCCTTGCATGGGACAGGTACATCTGGAGGTGTTGTCAACCTCATGGTCCCTACGTATCACTCAATGACCGCAATTCGTAAATGTCTCAGCTTCAAAGACGGAAAAGTATACAGAGCATGGCACGATAATCCGGCTTATTTCTGGGACGACTTGCTCAAGGACACGAAAACATTGTTGAAAGCTGGTTCTAAGGCAAGTTCTGCGTCTTCCTTGCTGCTTGATGTGTTATCCATCGGTTGATTGACGCTTCTTTGTACAGCAACCTCCAAGCGCGTTCCACAAATCCGTAATTTTGGCAGAACAGCTTTCTCCTCTGATCGGCACCCCAGGCTCAGAGTCTCTCTTCCCCAAACCCATCGGAATGATTCCTTCTTCCATTGGTAGTATGGAGCGTCTTGGTCTCTACAGAGACATCAGCCCTCTCACTCAGAAAGCAAAGATGGGAACCGATGCCGAGCCTCCCTTCCTCATGGTAGACATGGCAGTTGGTGTGCGCACTAACAATACTATGCTTACCACCACCACTATATGGGAATACAATGGGACAATTGTCATGAATACGCAGGCATCAAAGAGGCATCAGACTGCTGAAGGTTGGGAGATATTTGGCCAGGCGGTGAGAGATGGGTTGAAGGAGATTGTCAAGGGGGTCATTAGTGAGAAGAAGACGACGAGAGCGGTCTTGTAGAGGTTTTGTATTTTTTTTCTTCTAGTGGATCTACTATACCCGTATCCTATCCTATCCTTTATCCAACGGTCTCTACTATACCTGTATCCTACCCTATCCTTTATCCGACGGTCTCTACTATACCTGTATCCTATCCTATCCTTAATCGTACGGTCTTGTTGTCATTCTCTAGCAAGTGTTTGCTTATCTTTCTTTCTGTAAAGACGGAATGCCATGTCGACGTTGTGACTAGCACATATTCGATCCAAATTCGGAGTTGACAATTACGCACAACATTTATTGTCCTGAACGATCACCACCGCAAACCTACATGTCCTTGACTCTCCTAAACGCAAGATCTGGATGTGAACCGAGATATGTCCCTGTGAATCCTGGGCAATCTCTTCGAGTACTACTGTCTTGGTTTGTCTCATACTGTGATTCAGCACCAAAAAATGGGAAAATGTCAGTACTTAAACTTGTATGTCTACATTTACTCAGAATGTATGGACATACTTACTTCGGTATTCGCCCGACGCCGTATACAGACAACTCCCCCAAGGCCCGCCCGGTCCAGAGACCAACCTGCCTAGGATACGTTTGCGTCACGCCGGCGCCAGCCTGTCCCTGTCAAATTCGTATAAGCGAAGTGGAATTAGACCATGTCCTTGAGGGCAACGGTAGTGAGTCTTCTTGTGATATTCGTCTAGATCAGCAGCGGGCGGAGATCCTGTGAACCGAGATAAGTACGAATCTACGGAGTACTATCAGTCTCGGACGTATTACTCTACGAATATAGAAACTTACCCTCAGGCCTCCTGAGCGTGGACCACAAGTAAAGGGATCAAAACGACTGAGGATCGCTACATGATTATGCAGTATATAAATAAGATAGTAAGTAAAGGTCGTCCACTGAAGGAATATTAATGTCCATAAACGAAGAAAATTTTGTGAAGAAGAAGTCAACAAGAGAAATGTACCCAGAAGCGGCTGTGTCCATGTGAGTCGGCACAGGTCTCTGCTCGCGATCGTCTAATGTCTAACACTGGAAACATGAACAACCAAAGTACTCCTATAACGCAGTATGCTAAAAGCCTACTCCCGTACGCGATACCTGGGTCGTCCTTTCGAACCCGAATCTGGATACCAACACTCCAAGCCGCAAGGGCCAGAACATTTCTCTCGACAGGATGAACACAATAGAGGAAGCCTGGGTGATCGTCGATGAGGTGTTTCAAGCCAGGAATATCCTGCTGAATGGCCTCCCGCAGTCACCACCACAACAACAGCGAGCTCAGGGGTCGGTTAGTTTCATTCGCTAGTTATCAGTTCTGCTCTTTTTTTAATCTTGGCCTTTCTCGCTATTCCAGGATGTACCTGACAGCGTTAAGCTTAGTGATTCGTCGAACAGTCTGCAGTTGGGCGACTATGTCACCTTACCTCCGCATCCTGCCGTGATCAACTCAGGGCTACATTCGTCTTCATGCTGCAGCTTGGGTTTTGGCCATGGACAAGGACTGCCTTCTCCTTCTGCCATTCCTACTTTGCCTCCTATCTCAACCCCTCCTCCCACTTATCGATCCCACTTCGCGTCCAACTCATTCTCAACAGCGCAACGTTTGCATCTCCCATGTCCAGGAAAATCTGCGAGTTACGGTCCGAGTCAAATGACACTGGGACAACCACTCTTTCCTGGCTATAGCCTCTACTCTGTTTCACAAAAGAAGATAGAGTTCATTAGCACTCCTGGATCCAAAACGAAAGAGAAGAACAAAAACGATCCCCTCCTTCCCATATCTGTAGCTGACTGCGACCAGGAGAAGGAGGCAAGGACATCCAAACCTGATTCGGACCCTCATAGGAGGATCATTCCCTCTTTCCTGATCGATTTCCTTCCTTTCATCTTTTTATTCTTCAAATTCAACGCCTCGAATATTCCCTTTGCAGACCAGCTCCTCAATCATCCGATGGACAAAGTCTGCCTTGTTTTGTACTTGATACATATATACACTAGCTACTCATGACATGTTACTATTGCGTATTTTTCTCTGGGCTTTGTGCAGTAAGTACTATACTGGATGTAGAGGCATTCGTTTGTTTTGTATATACATGCCGAAAATCCGGTCTACATCCGCAACCACCATCTGAGGTCCCCATCTCTATCTCAATTCCTAGTCTCAAGACTATCAGACATGGATTCTTCTACTCATTCACAACAATCCACACCACCTACTCCCTCTATACACGGCATCTGGGCCATGCTCTCACTCGCCTTTGTCATTTTCACCGTCTCTGCCGTCTTACTCTATGCCATGTACAGCTGCTATCACTCTGCCGCACCTAACGCGATGCACAGGCAGTCTCGAGCTCATTTGCGTTGGAACCAGGCCCACGCCCAAAGGCGTTTGAAAGAGAAGGAAAGGATGAAGATGATTAGCAAGACGAAGGCTCGCAAGCTCAAAGTGAAATCGAAACTCTCATTGTCAAGGCCAGATACAGCAGATTCAGACCTCTTACCCTTCAATAGGATCAGCAGTACAGAGAAGGGTCAAACGGGCGATTTCTTAGTCAATGGCGATAATAGCTCGATGGAGTTTCTGGATATTATGGTCCATGACCAGCGCGCCCAAGATTTCGTACGTTTTGCCTAAGTAACTCTTCTTCGGTACATTGGAACTAACCACTCCATTCATTTAAAGGCACCAGACTATCGTTTCAGCATTGGCAATTCATCATACAGCTTAAGTGACTATAGCTGTTCTGGAATTACCTCTCCGCCTCTCGCCGTTGTCTATTCAGGGCCTCATTCACCATCGACGCTATACCAAGATTACAACAACGCCTATATACTATCTACACCCTTTTCTTCTTCACCCATTTCTCCTCCTCCTCCGAGTTATCAGTATCAAGACAGTCCTAGAGTCACACCTACCCTTGCAGCCCCAGCTACCTTTCTCTCAGCTCCTGGACGTCCAGAATCACCAGCCATTTCAAGAGCATTTGATTCACACAATATTCCCTACGTCACTTCAAAAAACCGTCTTGATGAAAACCGCATGAGCTCAAAATTGGGACCTGTACGCGGATCCTTCTCGTTTGAAAACTACTTCAATACCAGTAGTGGTGGTTCCAGCCCGATCCACCCCCAGCCTCAACCTCAACTGCACGTCGAAGTCCAGAGGCAGCAGGTTCAGACCAAGGCTCAAACCCAAACCCAGGCGCGCCCGCTCACTGACAAGTCCAACTTCATGGTCCAGTCTAGTTTTGGCTTCAACTACACCAATATCACCAGTCAACAAAAGGCGAAGAAGATGGAACTCGAGTTCAAGCCCAAGTCAACCCAGCCATCTTTTACTCTGAAGAAAGCCGGGGAAAAGGAAAATCTCCCGCGCTCTGGGTCCGTCTCTGGCTTCTCTCCATCACCAAACAAACGACATTCCGGATGCAAAGCCTGCCATAGCCATGGAGAGAGTCATGGCTCTGAGTTGGAGTCTTCTCCTTCTACTACCAACACCTCCAATCACTTCAGATTGCTCTCAGAAGCAACTGCTCAAGCTCGCGCTTGCAGACTCTCCAATGCAAGTTCACGCACACGTACTCCTTCCCCGTCGCCATCTCCCGCCAAGGGCCATGGGTCACCCACTGGTAGTGTTACCACTCCTTGCAAAAGCACCGGGAAAAAGTTGACGCTTTCTGAATCTCAGTCCCACTCCCTTCCCTCTTCCCTTTCCCCAAATGCAAAGTACCAGCGATCTCATTCCCAGCGTCAATTGCCTTTGCCTTCACCTACCCCTTCTCCTCGAGCTCGTTCGCGTCCAAGCCCAACTTGCAAGCCAGTGCCAACGTCACCATGCTCACCGTCGGTTCTGATTCCTAGCAGACGGCAAAGCTTTTTTGTGGTGAAGGATGCAATGGAGACGTCTCGTTTGCCTACTCATACTAGTACCCGGGTACGGTTGCAGAAGGATTCCGATAGGATGAAGATGGTTGTAGAAGATGGGAAAGACAATGGGAAAGGGAAAGAGATGGAGAAGGAGACAGCAGCTCAGGCTTATGTCCGTCAAGTCAGGTCAGGACTGTAGAATAAGGAGAATGAGTAGCAGAGGAGGAGGAACTTGGCCTCAAGGGTCCCACCGTGTAACAGTCTACAGAGTATGGGGCCTAGATAGCGGTTCAAAAGTACTGGATTGGAAGGACTCTGGACATTGGCCTATATATATGTAACTCTGTATAAGATTGGATAATGTACAATAATGTAAGATACCTGTATACGAAAAGGACACTAAGTATATCCTTTTTTGACCCAAGATGTGGAAACTGTGATGTGTAGAAGAAGAGGGAAAAAAGCGCTCCACAAAGCAACCGAATATCTAGGGATGAAAAGGCTGCATTCTGGCTATCAGCCTCCGAGTCTACTGTAAATCTAGTAGACTGAATAGGGCGGATGCGAGCATGGGTGTATAGGCAAAGTGACGCCTTGCATGCTGTCGAAGAAAGTAGACTAGAGACGAGCCTCTGCAGGCATCTTTTTCATGGCTTGACGCACACCAAGGTCACCGAGTACATCTTCAGCACCAGCGAGGACTATGAAAGAAAAGAATCACGGTAAGGAAACAGGAACACAAATATAGTTGAGTACACTCACTAGCATCGAAGCCTGATGTCCTGTGGTACTGTATATGCAAGCATGCAAGTCAGTTTAGATCAAGGGCAGAGGGAGAGAATGAGTTACATACATTCTCGATGAGTTTACCCATTCCTGTGACTGTCAGAGCTCGGCCACCAAAGACTTGTGTTGCATCTAGAGTGATATTAGATTTAGTGAGAGCAAAGGTGAATGTCAAAAGCCATACCTTCGGCAGTTTCTCGTCCTGCTGTCGAAACAAACCTGTATTTCAAGGCGACTTAGTCAATCTCCAAAGTCAAAGAAAAATCCCAACACCCACTGCTTCAACAACCCAATCGGCCCAGCCAACTTGCTCGACATCTCATTATACGACATGTTATTCATCTGAAACGTCACCGACTCCAACCAATTCTGACACGCCTCAACCCTCTGAATCATCCTCCCCAACTTTGCTCTAATCACCGGTTGCGCACTAAGTGGCTTCCCAAATACCATTCTCTGATTCGACCATTTCAAACATTCTTCCACAATGACACGCTGAGCACTGACGCTTGTGCCTACTACCATCCATCGTTCGTGGTTGAAGTTGCTGAGGATGACTTGGAGGCCATTGCCTACTTTGCCTAGGGTGTGAGAGACTGGGACTCGGACTTTGTCGAATGTGACGTAGGCGGTACCGGCGGTGGGGGAGTAGGCAGTTTTGATGGGTTTAGTGGAGACGCCTGGACCGCGTTCGATGAGAAGGACGGTGAGGCCGTTCTGGGCGGGAGGTTGGTCAGTTAGATTAGAGTGTTTAGATAGAGCAATGGACTCACATCGGTTTTGACACCAGTGGTGAAATAGTCTGCAAAAGTACCGTTGGTGATCCACCTAGGTTATTGGGAAAAGTCAATGAAATGCATTGGGGAAAGAGATGGATAGACAGACTTCTTAGTCCCAGTGACAACCCAATAATCTCCATCTCGTACAGCCGTTGTCTGAAGACCACCGACGTCACTTCCAGCGAAGGCTTCAGTAATTGCGAGAGCCATGTATTTCTTCCCAGAAAGAACCTGTAATTTCGTAATGAGACCGGTGTGCTCTAAATCCGAAACAGACTGATCTGACCTCTGGTATGATTCTAGCTTGAAGTTCCGGTGACCCGTAATTCCAGATTGGAGGCAGACCAATGATAGCTCCGTTCAGCATGCCATCTACGAAACCGCGAGTTCCGAATCGTGCGAGCTCAGTGTTGAGGATCAACTGTAGGAATAGGTTGAGCATATATTTGGGTGCAAAGGTATTCGTGGTCTCACTTCGTGGAAGTAGTCGAATTCCTCGGGCTTGACAATTCCGTTCATCAATGTCCGTCCCTTCAAGTGTTTCCCGGGTCCGAGACGCATTGCGATAACGTTGAGTTGACTAGGAATAGCGAATGATGAACACCATTACCAAGACGAGATGGAACATTTTACGCACCTCATCTTATCCACCAATTCTTGCGAAATCTTCTTCCCATTCTCTTCGCATTGAATCGCCTCGGGCTGTACTTCCTCCTCGAAAAATTTCCTCACTGCCTTCTGGAATTGTCTGTGATTGTCGTTATAGTACGGGCTGAAATAACCGGCGGAGAGCCACGTAGGCTCAGCATAGGGGACTTTGGATAGAGCACCTGGTTCACGAGGTTTGATGACTTCTTCTTCACCAATGATTCTGCCAATTTGCAGTCTCTTGTATTGGGGACGGAGGAGGACTTCGTGCCGGTGAAGACCGAAGAAGACGTTTGTTGCGTCTTTGCCGGCTGCAAAGAGCGTTAGAGATCCCAAGGTGCCAGGATGAAGATTGGACCGAGTTGCTCACCTACTCCTTCTGCGAAAAGGACGTTAGGCCCACCCGGGTGAAGGTCTGCAAACCAGGACAAGTCGTAGACTTTAGAGTCGACGATGATCCACTGCTCGCCGTTGTCATAATCAGTACACTCGAAAGGAGAGCTAGTCACATACGAGATCGCCTGACTTGTTATGCTACACCATGTGGTGGGTTAGTTGTATTGGGAGAGACATCAGGAACAGCGACATACCTTTGCAACTTGCTCAAAAGTGAATTGCTTGGACATGATGGTTCACAGCAAAAAAAAAAAAATCCAAAGATGGAATAGGCTTGGACAGTCTTGATTATTCGGAAGGATCAAACACAAGCTCGACGATTGGACAGGTCAACAATGATGAACCGAACTTGCTTCCGGGTGGCCGGAATAGGGAAAACACGGTATAGCAGCAGACTCGTGACTGATACTAGTTCATTGCTGGTGGGCGCCCTCTGGCGTTCTCGAAACGGGAGAAGCTTAGATGCTTGTGATTCCTTGGTGCCTAGGCGGGGGCCGGATAATTAGCTAGCCGACAATTGCACGTGACTCGTGTACCCCGACCCTCGGCTATTCCATTTCCGGCAATGCTCTCCTGTCTTTCTGTCCTTGGGCCTTCAGAAACCCAGCATAGTCGACAAAGTTCTTACACAAGAGATGGTAAACTGCTATAAAATATCGCTCAGACAGGCATTGCCAAAGTCGACAGGGCCATCAACCCAGTAACCCTTTGTTCAGAACCTGGTCGGAGACTGACGTTGATCATACGCGCTCAGCGCCATGGTTGACTATTTCTTGGCTACAAGCGAGCCTGCTAGATTAAGTCTGCCTGTGTAGGGCAGACCAGGTCTTGGCGGTTTCTTGCACCTCAGCTACATACGCATTAGGCAAGACTCAAGTATCAGCAAGCCGACAAGACTTTGCTGGTGTATGAGAACGCATATGGATAGGGCAACATGAAGCGACGAAGCGCGTTCTTACCATGTTTCTGGGCGTTCTATTAATCATGATGAACATCGGTCAACTAGAACCTGCACCTGCCCTGCACTGATCTACTCACATTTCCCAGCATTGTCCATGGCCACAATCGGAGGTAAGTAGGTGGCAAAAAACCGTTCACGACAGGGTCTGCAGGCCTGTTCGGAAGACAAGACACCTGTAGAATGACGCCCAAGAGGTCCAGATTAACACCGAATAACGAGAGGCCCCACCTCGCAATTCCATGACAGCTAGATGTGATACTTGCTGGTGAAAGTATACACCCGCAACGCTGGCCAGATTGGAGTCTCGGGAATGAGACGTAAAAAGATGGCATTCTCTGTACTCAGAGTAGAGAAAGGACATGACACACACATACGTAGAAGTGGGACGACGCCGCTAGTCAGTTTGCTCCAACGTTACTGACGGTAGAGACTTTGCACCAAAGGAAGTTCATCGGAAGTTTGGTCAAGATAAGGCACTTGATACGCCACGCTCTTGGATATGGATATGGGGCCGAATGAAAAGTCCTGAGAACAAAGGTATCAATTGGTGTGCTTCGTCCAAGACGTGTATGTCGCTGAAGAAGTCGATTGACGTCATCCCTTTCATGATCTTACCCACGTGAACATTTCGTACCCTCAATTCTTTCGCGACTGCTCGACAATTTGAATCTCGCTTATTTAACCCCGGACCGTATAATGGGCACGCTCCACATCTCCAGCTCTGTATCCTAACCATCACCTTCACCATGTCGTCCCAAAGCTACTACATCGGCGTCGACGTTGGTACAGGTTCCGCACGCGCCTCTCTCGTCGACGTTAACGGCAAGACCGTCGCCTCCTGTGCCAAGGACACGAAAACCTGGCGTGACCAAGATGATCACCGTATCTTTGAACAATCGACCAACGATATCTGGAATGCCATCTCTCACTGCGTCAAGACTTGTCTCTCGGAATCAAAAGTCTCTCCTTCCTATGTCAAGGGCGTCGGGTTTGACGCGACCTGCTCGTTGGCCGTGTCAGACTTTGACATGAATCCGGTAACGGTGACGAAGGGTAAAGGCCTGGGGCAGTTGGGCGACAGGAACGTTATCCTATGGGCCGACCATCGCGCGGAGAAGGAAGCCGAACTAATCAACAGCACTGGATCCGTTGTCCTTGATTATGTTGGCGGTACCATGAGTGTATGCCATTCTATACTTCTATAATCTCCTAATGCGTGTTCGCTGACGGATCTACTCCAGCTCGAAATGGAGATTCCTAAAACGCTTTGGCTAAAAAACAACATGGATCCGAGTCTCTTCTCCCGTTGCCAGTTCTTCGACCTCCCCGATTTCCTCACATACCGCGCCACGCATGATAACACGCGTTCCGTGTGCTCCGTCACTTGTAAATGCTCTTTTGTTCCAGAGTCTGGCTGGCAAGCAGAGTTTTTCGAGAAGATTGGCTTGAAAGAGCTTGTTGACCGCGAGTACAAGCAATTGGGAGCTACGAAGGGCCAGGTCCGGGCAGCCGGGTCTCCTATCGGTAAAGGGCTATCGAAGAAGGCGGCAGAAGAGCTTGGACTCGCGGAAGGCACCCCTGTTGGAAGTGGATTGATTGACGCGTAAGCATTTACCCAGTTTGAGCCGTGACGAAGTATTCATGATTTGTGTGACGTAGTTATGCAGGGTGGATGGGCACAGTAGGTGCTCGATACAAAGAAGATGGCAAACTGGTAGAGAATCTGCCAATACTCGACGAGGCCAGACATCGTTTAGCTGCTGTTGCCGGTACTAGTACTTGTCACATCGTTCAGGTCAGTTGCTTTCGTGTTACGGCTTGCTCTTGTATTGAGACGCCACATAGAGTCGAGAAGGTGTATTTGTGAATGGTGTATGGGGACCATATAAGGTATATGCGCGCTCTCATCTTCGCTCAGCGCGTCTCTTAACCGATTTTTGTTCAGAATCCTGTCATGACGGGCTGGTGGATGAACGAAGGTGGCCAATCGTCGACTGGGCAGGTAAAGACGCATGCATATTGGTGTTTTCTTCACTGTGATTGATTTTCGCCACAAGCTCATCGACTTCATGCTCAAAACCCATCCTGCATACCCTAGGCTTGTCGAATTGGGGAAAGACCAACAGAAGAATATCCATGCTGGTTTGTCCACCCGTTCTACGTTGTAATTTATAATTGGCTTATTGCTCCTCTTTTCGGCGTTATAGTCCTCCAAGATGTTCTGCACGCAGCAAAGGAAGAGTACAAGGTTGAAAGCTTGACAGAGCTCACGAAAGATTTGCATTTCTATCCCGACTTGCATGGTAAGGTGTAATCCCAACTTGGCCGCTCCCATTGCTGACCACATTCATCAGGAAACCGCTCTCCTATTGCAGACCCTCAAATGCGAGGTTCTATAGTCGGTATTGCCTTGGTACGCACTCATAATCGTCTCTCTTTGCGTTCATTATATTCAGATTCCACGGACAGGACGACGGTCTCTCCGACCTTGCTCGCAAATACAACGTCACCCTCGAAGCCATCGCCCTCCAAACTCGCCACATCGTCGATGAAATGAACGAAAAAGGCCACGCCATCACCTCCATCTACATGAGCGGTGGTCAAGCCAAGAACATACCCATGATGCAGTTATTTGCTGATACTTGCGGGATGCCAGTTGTTTTACCTTTTGACCATGCTGGTGCTGTAGTCTTGGGCGCGGCTATGTTGGGGAGGGTTGCGGCTGAGGAGGTGGAGAAGGAGTTGGGAGAGAAGGAGCAGAATGAGTTGATTTGGAAGATTATGGTATGTGTTTTGTGTTCTTTTTTGGAAATTGGCAGACCGGTGGCTGATGACCGTTGAATAGGTGGAGATGACCCCTCCTGGGACGATTGTCAAGCCGGCTGCATCTACTAAAGAGAAGAAACTCCTGGAGGCAAAGTACAAAATCTTTAGAGAACAAATTGAAATCCAGAAGAGATGGAGAAAGGAGATGGAGAATGCAGCCAAGTAAAAGGCATTTGGAGAATGACTTGGCAAACTTTGTACAGTAGGCTGGAACATAGAGGATGGACTAGTCCAGCCAATGGAATGATTTCTTCTACACATCAACTTGAACAACCATATATGTCACATCATATGACCGTGACATGCTGGGTACAAACAATTTGTCGATATTTTCGTGGCTTGGACCAAACTACCAGCATCGTTAGGTCCAAAAGATTGCTCGATCGGACAGGCGCAAATATTTTCTGAATTATAATTCTGAAAATACAAGTCTGCACCTCGATGCTGCATGTGTAATGTCAACGTCCGCTGTCACATTAACAGCAGAGACGCTAGTTGACCTGGCAAAAACATGCTTGAAGCCAACCCGGTGTATTCTGGAGGATGAAAGGGGAGAAAAAGCGTGTCAAACTATCTTGGTGAGCTGGGAGGCATTGCATTTGGTGAGTTTTCTCTTTCACCGTTATGACCAAGATTTATTTTCATTTTTTTGTTCTCAAACTTTTGACTTCAGCATTTGGTGAAGCATTCCAAGCCTGTGAAGAGTAGAGAGGTAAGAGAGAAATTGTTTTGGTTGTCAGGACCGGTGGTGGGAATTGACTTTTCTTTCACTTGTGACAGTCCAATAACAAGACTCAAGAATGGCTCTGTCCTTTTCCGCGATGCCAGCGTGCATTGCACCAATCTGTAAACAGCCTACGCAACCACATTGATGTGCATATGCCCGCATTTCCCTGTCCTTACAAGGCCTGCTCGATGACTTATCGCAGGGCTTCTTTTCTTGTGGACCATCTGGAATCAGACCACTCGCATTGGCAAAAACAAACACTCGGCGTGATATCGAGTGAACTTGCCCCTTCTTGGAGACCCAGCCCTTTTCCAGACTATCCCCGACCCGACCCGCCGCCAGACAACATTCCTACCAGCAGTTTACATCTGAAGCTGTCGATACCAAACATTCCTTTACCGCGCCCACCACGACCCACCCTACCCCCAATAGCTACACCTATCCAATCCCCGCTCAAAGCTAGACTTTACCGTACACCCTCAGTCGGTATGCTGCCATCCCAGTCGCAGTCCCAGCTCCAGTCGCCGTTAAAAATGGCCTTCATGAAGCGCATCAAACAAACGGATTCGATGGATACGGTTCTCTCCATGGCCCAGAGTGCATCGGATCCTCAGAACGACCGCATCCCTGACCTCGACGATTTACCACACCTCCCAAACGACGACGCATGGAAGGAGAATTGGATCGTTTGGAAGCGGCCGGCGGCCGAGGATAAAGACATCTCGTCCTCACTTCCTTACGATGCACATATGCCAGTTTCGGATGATTTTGAAACGCCGGTGTCGATTCTGTATGATGTCTTCAGTCGGAGGGTTGACCAATTGCGGCAGAGTGGGCATTTGAATTTTGGATGATTGGACGAGACGAGACGAGACAGTGGATGCGATGCATTTTGCTTGGTTTATTCTCCCTTTTCCTTTCCTTACAGTCTCGTTGCTGTAATGCTCTACGCGCCCGGATATGCACGAGCCGGACCTGAGCGTCTGAGTGCCGAAAATGTTATCATTGCCACCCACACTTGCTGGCTTTGTGGCGCGCTTCGTGGATTGCACCGTGTCTTGGTCGACGACAGATGCCTCCCGCCGCATTTATGTGTTACAGGTCGAACAAGTTCGTGGTCTTGTGTTGGCTGAGAGTTTTTGGTTGTCCTGCAGAAGAGGGCTTCATGTCCTCGTTGCGCGTCTGGATATGTAGGTGGTGACGGGTTGAAGAATTTGGAAGTTCTGACCCTAGCGTTGTTGATCGATTGTCTCATTTGCGTGTTGTAACTGTCGATAGACTTTACATAGTTAGAGCGTGTAGCATACATACAGCGTAATGCTTTCACTTTACTTTGTTGTTTGATTTTCTTCGAGTGGGTGCGAGAAAAGGAACAGCTTTCTTTGGTTTGGCTTTGGAACACCTGATCCTTTTACCGACCATCATGTTTGCCTCGAGGACAACACACACAGCCGAGAAGAAAGGAAGACTTTGGCTCCTTTGTCTCATACCTATCCATGGACACTTGATGGACACACAAAAGCGGACGGTTTATAAGAGTGCAAGAGGTAAGTTCTAGCTCTAGAATCTCCCATACGGTATCCTAACGTCTCTCCATGCCTGCTCAGAGCTTCCCATTTCCAAACATCTACTGTCAAGAGCCCACCGGGATCTATGATCCATACAGCCCAGACCGAGCTACTTTGACCAGCCTTACCTCAACTGCTTGTTCCGAGACTTATGAGGCTCCTGCTCTACCGAACGAAATCCATGTCGCGAACCGGAATAGGACTCCTGTCACCAGCATTAGTTCGACCGTATATTCCGACGCTCTTTCATCCCTAAACGAGGTCGAAGAAGTCAAAGTCGCGTCGGGAACAAAAAAGGATCTTCACGTAGTGGTGGGTAGGGAAGTTACACCTCCCTTTAACGCTTCGTTCTCTGCCGTCGACATCGTCGCGTCGTCACCCGTGTTGGATTCTTCCATTCCATTGCCAGCCATCACTCCAACCCAGTCTCCGACTTCAAAAAAGGGCTTTTGGACGCGTACTTCGGCGTTTACACGTCGAGGTATACGCGAAAACGGAAACCTGCTAGTAGGGCATCTCTTAGCCTGTGCCATTTCTGCTGGTTTCGTTTACGCCCTCCGCATCCCAAAGCTTGCCAACGGCAGGAGCATCAACTGGGCCCGGGGTTTCGTCAGTATCTGCTGTGGGTTGGCTGGCTTCACGGTTGGGTTCACTTTCATGAGGATCATCAGGAAATTCTTCATCGCGACGGGTAAGTGCTCTCTCATGAGTAGCATATGTAAATGCTCATTGTCCTTCCATTTTCATAGTTTGGGCTACGGTTATCCATGAATCGGAGCAAAATGGTGTTAAATTGAAACATTTGTCCGACTACTCGGAGGATCCTGCTACTATTCTAGGCGCTTGCAAACTTCTGAATCAGCGACGCAAATCCAAAGCAGCGGCTCGAAAGTCCCGGAAATACGAGTTCGTTGATTGACTGCCGTCTCTAATATATACTGAATTCCTCTCTTCTTAGTCGGCAACCGTGGTCGCTCTACCTCTTCATTTTCATCGCCCTTTATATGCTCTCGCAGCTGATCTCCTTCTTTCTGGGACGAATCGTTAGCATTGCGCCGACTTTTGTAAGTCCTCTCTGAATTACTCATCTCGAGTCAATTGCTGACTTTAAGTCTAGAGCCTTTCAGATAGTTACGAAGAAACCTTCGTCGCTGGTGATCTTTCCGACCCCGATATCGAAAAAGCAATTGACTTGCGTGACGTGTTCGAAGTGAGTAATCCAAGAACAAAACTTTTCTAGGCACCTCTAACCACTTTTTTTACCCTCAGGACACCCTCACAACCTGGACCCTGACCCCTTCTACAAGCAAACCTCCGACAATCTCTTTTCCATGGAAAGGCGAAGACGTATATTTTGCAGAGACTACGCTCAGCCAGTTGGTCACGGATGGCGTTGGGCTCGGCACACCGACTTTCAATTACACCACGACAACGAATGCTTCGGTCACTGAGACTATTCAACAAGCTACTAAAATCTTGTACGTTGTTTTATGTCCTTCCAAAATTGCTTCGCTTTTTCCGTCACATTGCCTGCATCACTAATGGATGTCTTTCACCTACCCACAGATATCCAAGATGGGGCATCAGGATCAAATGCTCAGGAATCAACTTTGCAAATATGTGCGTGTTGTTTTCTCGTGTTCTGTTATAATGCCGCTGATACTATTGAATACTCTATTTTCCCAGTGTCCCACTCTCTCCGAATGGCTTCAGCTACGTTTTAGTACCGAGGGCTCAGCTACAGGATTTGTTCGACCAGTTTAGAATTGGCGATTTACCGGATTCTATGTTCAATTACGACCCCATCACGAGTGGTACTGTGGAACCTGCTGATGGCAATGACATAACGGACACTATAAGAGGAGGCAAAGCATTGGGTGGTGAGTTCCATTTATTTATTTATTCCTACCTGGATCTAGGACTCAAGGCTGATTGATTTTGGCAGCCAAGTTTTGGGATAACGGAGTTGCGTCCAGTTACTTCAGCACACTCGTAGATAATGGTGAGCTTTGCCAAACATCTTCTCGTCTTCAAGTTTCCTTCTTAAAATTTGCCTGATACTCAACGTCGTCTTTTCCACAGGTATGAATTCCCATAATGGCTGGATCACAGTTGAAACTGTCTTTATCCGTCTCAACGATACCTATGCTCCCAATGGAGACTTCACCACGTACAGACCATTCAATAATGACAGCAACGGCAGGATTGGGGTCGACGCCGCTGTTTGTGTGGAGGTTTTCGAGCCGTATGTGCTGGAAACGTACAATTCCAGTGCTTTGCCGTACTCGACGAGGATTTTTGACAAGGCCAATACTGTTCGCGAGGTCGTGGACCGGGGAGAAAGGAGTGGTGCGGAATTGAAGGATGGCGATGTGCACATGGAATTGAGCTCGATGAGGCTTTATCCGGCGTATGAGATGCTCCATGAAAATTCGGTCCATATGATGGTCAAGGTGAGTACAAGAATGACTTGGAACTCATTTCGTTGAGTGGACATTGATATACTTTTTGTTTGGTAGGACAACGGGAGAGACTCTTACTATGTTCCTAATCCAACGGTGAGTAGTTGGGTTAAATCTCAGGACTTTCGGAGGTTGTTGATATTCTCTGTCCTCACCAGTTCGTCTCTTTCACCAACGGAACCGGCCTCAGAGGTTACACCTTCCTGGATCCCTTCCGACTAGCCAAAGCCAGAGCCACTGCCGATGCATCCAACATACTTCCCTACTTTGCCGGTTCCCAAAAAATCCTTGCGCTTCTTTATAAGAATGAAGAGAGAGCCTCTGTTACTGTTCACTGGCCGCTCTTGATCGGCTTTATTGGAGGTATCTGGTTCATAGGCAGCGCGTTATGCGTCTGTGTACCTCCACTTCCGAAAGGTGTTCCAAGGCAGAAATTCCACCTCTTTTCCTTGATTGCAGCTTTGTCTGGAGGTGAGTTGACGGTTGTGCCGTCAGAGGATGGGAAGAACATTGCGGACACGAGGAATATGAGTTTGGGGGACATGCGGAAAGAGCTAGGGAAAATGAGGGTCAAGTATGATTTTGGGAAGGAGCATGTGGGTCGGGCGTGAGGTGGCAGTGAAACCCGTTAACAAATCTCGGACGGACGCTATTGTTTAGCCCTTCTTTTTCCCGTTCCTTATACTTGGACTCCACAAATCTCACCTATCATATTTTTCGACCTTTTGAAATTTTACCCTCCTAGACTTTTTGGACTTTTATTATTTGCGATGGCTTCGACAAGAAAGATAACTTGTAGAGATAATTATAATATGTAACGAATTCGGTTTCATTTTTTGGAGTAATTTAGAAGAATGAACAACTGACTAATGTGACCAAGGAACAAAAGCAGAACAAGGACCGACTACCGGAAACGGAACAGCCACGAGCCTGTCAAACTAGAACCTCAGACTTGAACTCCTACGTCCATGGCGTCCTCCTCCTCGTCCTGGACGCCGCTCCCTGGCCGTCACAAAGTTAACATTGGGTCCTCCCTAAGCCGAGCTCTCAAGGCGCGCAAAGGCTCTGCACCTACCAAGCGCAATAACCTCCCCGATCGCGACTTCCACTCTGTCCGATGTAATAGTCGCTCTTTCATCCTACCTGGATCATGGTCTTACGAGCTCTACAGATCCTTTCAAGCCAACTTCCATAGATTCGACAAAGCCGGGCTCACTGGACGTCAAACGAGGCAGCGATGGGAGCAATGTCGTCACTCTCGAGCATCCCACCACCCAGGTAAGTCTCCTTTCCAATTTTCTTCATGCCTTTAATGACTTCGACTTGGAACACAGCCTGGCGAAGCTTGGGCGTTTCCAGGAAATGAGAGCTCTGCAAAGGATTGGGCGTGTGTGTTAATTTACGACGAGGAATCCGGTGTATGTTTTTGCTTCCGCTTATGCCGCGCCCCTTCTTGGCTGACATTTTGTATTTCATCTCGCTCGTGTATAGACTTATACGCTGGAGAAAGTAGAGTCTTTCATTGCCCTCGAACATCCTGAGCGGAGACGTTCGACATCCCGACCTTCACGTTCGTTTTCTCATTTATTCCCGGTGTCTACACGCAAGATTCTAACGTTCGAGATATCCCCATTCAGCCTATCCTCCCTCGACAACTTCAAATACTCCCTCCATCAATGCAACGAGGCAAAACTCCGCAGATGCTGACGATGATTTGGAGAATGCTATTCTTGACTCTTTCAAGGAAGACGGCGATAGTGATGGAGAAGAAGACATTCCTCTGGCGGTAACTCGAAAGAAGGCTTTACCACCCACCCTTGTGACAGCATCCTCGCGACCCACAAAACCGTTACCATCAAGATCGCGGACCCAGTCTCAAACACATCCACATCCACAGTCTCATTCACAACCGGTCACGAAACCGATGCCGCCTCCAAAAGTGCTAAAAGTGCCTCCAATACCGCCGACATCTCAGTCCAAATCGAAGAAGACAGCCAAGAGGGCAACCCCTACATTCTCAGATGCAGAAGAGGAAGTGATTTCTTTTGGAAAGCCTTCCCAACCGAACCGGCCAGGACCGTCGCCGCCTGCGTCTGCGTCTGCACCCACACCCGCATCCGGTTTGGAACTTCCAGGAACATCTTATACGTCTACCTACTCTTTTCCTCAGGCTACACCTACACCTGTGAAAGCCTCGAAACCTTCTGCAACAAGTACCACGTCATACTCTCTTAACGCACCTAATTCCCATGGCAAATTATCATTACCAACAACTACTTCTGCTCCAGTTGCCGCTGCGGTTGAAGATTCAGATGAAGACGAAGACTGGGATGAGGTTGTGGCTCCCGATGATGGGAACGCCGGTGCTGTTGGTACTGGTGTCGGCGTTGACTCGGGTGACGAAGTCGAGATGGACGACGCTGGCGAGGAAATCGATATGGATCTTTTCGGGACAATGATTGAAGAGCAATTGGGTGAAGAGGATAACGACAACAATCATGATCATCAGGAAATGGATTTCCTTGCTCAAGGACTTACTGCTGGTTCTCCAGAGCCTGAACCGCCGCGACCCACAGGGGCGCCGATGTCGTTGAGACAATTTGTAGGTGGCGGTGATAGCGATGATGATGAATCATCGAGTGAGGAGAGTGATGATGATTAGACTCAGTTTGTGGAGGCTGGATATGGATAGATGGATGGACGGACAGGACAGGAGGCATCTTGACACGCCATTGGCGTGAGGAACCTCACACGCTTTTAGCGTTCATGGAATGGGGAATGGAAGCTGGACAGACTACCAAGATGGTCAGCCCTATTGGAGGCTTTTTTATTTCTCTTTTTTTTTTTTCGCCTACAGAGATAATCACTTTTATATACACATAGCTTTCGTCGTTTACAGCTCAATCATCAATCGTCGCATCGCATCATAGTAATCGCAATCCCAACATCGTTGTCTTTTTTAGGGTTTCTGTATTTATTTTTGTGGACAGTTAGCAAGTCATACAATAAATTAGGCCCTTTCTGCAACGACAAATATCTCCTCCATAAAAAATAGGAATGAAAATAATGAGGGCCGTAGTACCGGTGGCCGACGTACTGCGCTCATTTTTCACTAACTCCGCTTTCGCATTTCATTATTTCCATTCCTATTTTTATGGAGGCTAGCTTGATATTTATCGTTGCGGAAAGGGCCTAATGGAAGTGTATCTGGTCAAGGAGAATTCCAAACTTTCAAATGTACTACTAGACTGTCTACTACTGGTTTTAATTTGAGTCTACCGTTACGGACGCGAGTGAAAGTTTGCACGTGGGACTGACTCTTCGTCGGCAACCTCAAAGTACGTTTCCCCAAGCTTGAACTCCTTCTTTCTCTCTAAACGTACACTTTTCAGATGTACCGTCTGGCCCATGAACTAGTGTCTCGTAATTTCCAGTCACAATGTGCTCAGTTTTTCAAGCCAAAATGTACATCTTCAAATTCCACCTCTTCAGTATCTCGGAATATTCATACCAGCTCAACCTCCATATACCGCTCACATTCTCTTCGGAATGCAAGTAAAAAGGCAAGATTACTGGATTCGTGCTCTAGTTATTTGTGCAAAAAGGACGTCTGGGGATATAGACGAATGTTACATAGGTCAACGCGTATGTGGACGGAAGTTTTTTCAAACCGAGACAAGAACTTATCGTCTCTTCTTTTTCCAGCATCATACCACGGAGGTGTCGTTAGACCAGAAGCAGGAACTGGGTAAGTTATTGGGTGCTCAATGACTCACGTCTCGCTCAACCTCTGGCGAAAATCGGGATTCCAAAAGCATAAAAATACATTTCAAGGATTCCAAGGGAAATTTGATCAAAACAGTTGAAGCAAATGAGGGTGATGATATACTGGGAATTGCTCATGAGTATGATATCGATTTGGAAGGTGTGTTTCACGCTTTCCGCGTTTTGTTTGTTTCTTCTGTCTCACCCGTCACCTTCTCTGTCCCCGAAACACATCTTCTGAGTCTGACCCCTACCTTTCTCTTTCTCCTCTACTCGCATATTATCCAGGCGCATGCGAAGGCTCAGTAGCATGCTCAACATGTCACGTCATTCTACCGCAAGAATACTACGATCTCCTCCCCGAACCAGAAGATGACGAAAACGACATGCTCGACATGGCATTTGGATTGACGGACACGAGTAGGCTGGGGTGTCAGGTCAAGTTGACGAAGGAGTTGGATGGGATGACGGCTACTTTACCAAGTGCGACGAGGAATATGTTTGTTGATGGTGAGTATTTCTGCCTTTGTTCTTCCTTCTTTCTGTTTCGTCTCCGACTTCTTTGCTATATTATGCCGTACGTTTTACTCACATCCTTTCTCTATCTCCTTGTTTCCAGGCAAAAAAGCAGCACATCATTAATATGGGTCCTATCAAGACCATCTACTATTATCCACCATAGTCATGTATAATCTCCGTTCTAATGCATTGCACACCAGCCAACCACTGCTCTTCCCAAGCTCTTCCTTACTTCAGTCCATGTCTCGAGACAAAATCCTCTAAGGCCTCGTAAATGAGTCGAAACGGAGCTCCCGGTTCGGAGTCGAGAGCTGCTCATAGCTGCGGTACCAGAGGCGCAAAATGAATAACCTTTTTGCTTTGACTTCAGTGCACACGCAGCGGCCTCAGCCATCTACTCACTCCAGACTGGGGTCTCCTGAATGAATAGGATTAATCCGAGTGAGAATCTCCCCACGGGTCATTCGATGCCAGCCCTGGCCCCTGGTTTAAAGTCAACCACTACATACCTCCCTCCAACGATACTCAGGAGAAAGATCGCTCATTCTCATTCATGGCTCGTACCAAACAAAGTGCTAGAAAGTCAACTGGTGGAAGAGGTGAGTACCTGAGTCTTTAGTACTTGCTAGAAGTTGTTGCCGTTCCATTCTAAAGATCAACTTTTGGCTTTTAATCTAATAATACAGCACCGAGACGCGCCCTAGCATCAGTCAAAGCCGTTGCATCCAATCCAGTTCCGAGTGCTATTGCTGTAAGTACAGTTTACATTTTTCCTGTTACGTACGACTGTGACTGTAGTCGCGTTTACATACCGCAAACTTACCGGCTCCTAATAATAACTTCATTAGGTCCAATGGGTAGATGCGGCTCCTCATGTTCCCGCAGCAAACGCGAAAAAGAGGGTGGTCTCTCCGAAACCAAGTCAAGAAGCTGACAGTGAGGCAGGTGTTCAAGGTAGCAACTGACCGAGAACTACCTCGCGAGGGACCGAGGGCTGCACCTAGATCTGTGACATCGAAGTGTAATGATAGCCATCTGCCTTGAGTAGCTTGAGTTGTTGACCAGACCATTGTCTCAGTCTATCGTCTTCGCATAAAAGGCATAGAGAACAGGAGATTTAATAGAGATACAATTTACTCTATGTCCTTGTTAACTACTCGAATGCTATGTGATCAAAAACCTGTTGTGTTCAAACTCGCTAAAAATTCTTCATGTCACCCATTTCGCAGACATATAAGTACGAAGCGTCATCCTTCTGTTTCACCGTCACACCAGAATCATCTTCACTGATGTGGATTGAGTAGTCGGATCGAGATAGTAAGTATTGGCAGAAGAGGAGCAGAGGGTACGTACTTCAAGGCCCAGATGGCGAAAATGCTGTAACGTGAGCTCCAAGTTTGCATCCCACTGAAGCCTCTGACAAAAACGTGTTCCAGTTGTTGGAAAGCAACTTGGAAGAACGGATACACCCAGCCCTCCTGTAGCAATACATACGTCGAGACGTGTGGCTAACCGGTCTCGTGCTCGTGGTACTTCAGATAGTTCTCTCAAATTCTATCTATCCCAGCCACAAACAGCCACAGCGCTCAATCCAGTTATATGGAGACGATAATCAGTCAACGTGTGTATATTTTGGTGGCCCTCATACACTTCTAGCCAAGGACGCACTCTTCTTATCACGACTCAAAAGTCTTCCTCGTCATGGCTCGCAAGAAAGGGGAACCTCGTAAATCGACCGGTGGAGTATCGAGATGTGTTCGGAAGGGTGAGTGTTATTGAGTCAGAGTCTATGCAATCGAATGACAACAATACAGTCACAGCTACCTCTGAAGGATCCGGAGGGGTAGACACCCCAAATACTACAAATCCTCACACAAGCTCTGCTCAGGTTGATGTGAGTACGTTTGTACTGGGGTGCTGAATCGAGCATGAATGAAGTACCGACCGCTAATTACTCTAGGTCCAAGCGGTTCAATTTCCTGCCCCCTCATCGAACCCGTCCAATATTTTAACTATTCCTGTGCAATCGGTTTCTGAGGGTTCAGAAGTTGGTGACGTACCTAATTTGGAACAAGAACTGCAAACTATGAAGTTGCAATGACTAGGAGGCATGGTCCATGGAACATTAATCTTCGTCGAGGATGCCAATAATAGCGACTAGTACTAAACGTTTACATAAATCCCTGTTCTAGAAACGGCTGCCTTCCAGTTCTTGCTGTTGCTATGTAATGAGGCCTTGAGGTTGGCCTCAAGCTGAAGAATTAGAGTTGATGTGGCCCTTGAAGACCTCTACACTCCGTAGCCCAACGATCTGGGTTTTCATTCCATGTTTGAGCATGTACATGATGTAGCGGTGACCAGAATACTACATACATTACTTGGTACAATACAAACTCGGAAAGCTGATCGACCTCTTCCCTCTATATAGCTATCCTGAGCAGACTGCGGTGCGACGGTAAAAAAGTGGAATGCAGAAAAAAAATAAAACACAAACACTGAAAAAAAGCAGATTAACACAGCTCCCGAAAACAGACAGCGGTATCAAAAGAAAACTGTGCGCCAGTACGAAAATGCGGTATATGACATCTATGGCTATTTAGTCCATTCCATCAACGAGCTACATATGAACAGTCCGACAATCCCATGTGTAAATGAACAAGAAACCTACGCCCTAACATCCTTCCCAACAACACTAAGAGTCACTTAGACCTGAGTGACGTTCCAGCCGTTGACGGTGATAGCACCATCCTTGGACGGGCCGGTGGTCAAGTTGGGTCCTCCACCGCTGCCGCTGTTGTTCACGTCACCAGCGCTGGGGGTGGACGAGTCGGAAGATGAAGGTGCAGCAGTTGCGGTGGAACCAGAGGCGATGACAGAGGAAGCTTGTTCAGGAGTGATAGTCTGTGTCGTGGTGCTAGGCTGGGTGTTGCTTCCAACGGCACGGAGCATCTGGCCGAGCATTTGGCTCTGGGTATCGATGAATGCCATGGTAGGACCAGCAACAAGTTGGGTGGTAGCACGGTCACGGACGTTGTTGATCAAGGGCTGTTCATCAGAGGTGATGAAGATGGCAACAGGTCCGTCGATACCGTCTGGTACTGTGCATTGGTCGAAGGGAAGGGAGATACTCTCGGATTGACCACCGATCATCATTTGGCAGTGGAAGTTCTAAAAAGTCTGTATTAGGAAAAACGGGTAAGCACTGGGGAGTAGCACTGCTTACATCGGTGGAACCGTTGATAGCATCCGATTGGAAGGTCAAGGTAGTACCAGGCGTCACTGCTCCCTGGTTGGTGATGGTGAGGGTAGGGTTAGCTTTAGAGCAGGCACAGCCCGTCAGCTCAAACTAAGTGATTCTTATCAATGAACAACTAACCTGGAACACCAAGGTCACAGGGACCGGAGAAGAAGGGCGATGCAACGGCAAGGACTTCACTGGGAGTAAGACCAATATCAAATGCTTGGGGAATGGAAGAGCCAGAGCCAGACAAGATGTTAAGAACAGTTTGATGACGGGCCTCGACGGTCAAAATTGATCCAGCATCTTGCAAGACGACAGGGTCCGAGATAAGAGGCGCTGCACCGAGGTAGGCAGCAACACCGAGGTTCTCCACAATACGAGCAGTAGCAGCCATCGTAGTAACATCAGTCAGTGCCGAATCGAAGCTGAACGAGCAGGATGTGATAGGAGTGTCTCCTAAGGATTTGATGGCGGACTAGAGAAAATAATAATTCAGAGGACCATTCGGCATCTATGTGTATGTTTTGCGCACCTGGAGTACCGTAGAGTGAGTAGCCTCGTCAGCCTGGATAACCGTGAATTGCTGGATGGGAATGTCACTGGAAACGAATCCGGCACCCGTAAAGTCGGATGGCTGGAATTTGGCAAGGGCTGCAGAGTAGAAGCCTGACTCAAACTGTTCTAGCACATCGGCAAATTCTAGGAAAAACGCAGTCCATAATCAGTCTCACAGGAAAACAATCATCTGAAAGAAAGACGCACTCAGGACAGTCAAGTCGAGATTTTGCCTTCTCGTGAGCGCAGGAGCAGCAGACACCGCAGCTGCGAAAGTAAGGGCGGACGTGATAGTATAGCGCATTTTCAGAAAAGTCGTTTGTAGAATGGCCACTGGCACCGGAAAGAAAGCCTGCTTAAAGGAATGTGAAAGTGCTCAGATAGAACGAAAATGACCAGGGGTGCAGCCGGGCTCCCGAAGAAAAGAGGGCTAGGTAACTGTCAGTACGAAAAGAAAGGAAAAGACAGCAAAAAAAACTTACATAGCAAGGAGGGAAGGGAAACTAGAGGGTAACCGCATTTGATGGCGACGACGGTATTTATTGCAAGGCGGCATGGGAAAGAACCAATGTGTTGGGCCGGCCCAATCTGATTGGTTTCGGTGGATTCGGTCAGTTGATTGTATTCTTGGTCTAGTGGCATGGTAACTAACAGTTCCCAATCTTTCAAAGCTCTCTCGTCGCCATTCCCTGGAATTGGTTCAGTATTCTCCCCTTCCTCGAACTTTTCTTGGCCTCGTATGTTTTTCCGTCTTCGAGAGGCATTCAACGGGTGTTTGCTGTCAAAACATAGTGCTTATTCGATTCATCAGCCGTTACCGTGCTGTGTACCTTTCTCAAAAGACATCAATTACGGTGATACGTCCTCTGTCTCGGGTCGGTGATGCCACTGACCCGGTTACAGTACCTACAGAAGGAATGAATACTATTTAGGCACGTACGTAGCCCAAGCAAAAAATACGCGATAAGTAAATTCTGCGCGCAACAGCGAAACATCAAACATTACAGCGGCTGGCTCTTTAGCCACTTCGATACCATAGTCAATGCTTCCTCGGGTTTGTCGTGCGGGACCTGGAGACGGTAACGGAGAACAGTTGCTTGAACAGGCCAATGAACAGGAGAACCGAGCAGGAGAACCTTACCATATGGCCTGCACCCCTGATCGTTACGAAGGATAGCAATGGCGTCGACTTGATCTCACCAGCTTTCTTTCCATCAATGAACCAGTCTCTCAGAGGCGCGTTAGCATACTCCTCTTGTCCATTCCACTCCAAATCGTCGAGCCATTGCTTATTTGAGACCCAGTTGCACTGCCAGTCATAGGTCCTGAGATGCATTTTTCATCGCATGGCAAAGGACAGAAGGGGAATTAATGCCAGCTACCACACTCACCCAGCATAAATAAGTATCCGAATTCCCCGCTCCAATAGCCCGGCGACGTAGTACTGGGTGGGAACAGCCCACTTATCCAAGTGTGCGTCAAAATTACGTCCAACCTCTGACGAACACGCAGAGAAATTGGTTTTCGTCTCGATGCCTAGGAGCTCGCGGGTTTCCCGCAGATCAAGGTACTTCTTGATGGCGCCATTCTCTTCGTAGCACAGGTCGTCACCGACACACATCTGTTGTATAAAAATATCTGTTTCATGAGCATCAGCCAATCGCGGGGCTGCGTGAAGCTCACCTTGGATATATCATAGACGTTTCGACCTGCGCAGTCAAACACACAAGTCAGTTGCACACCGGAGTATTAAGTAGTACAGGTCTAGAACCATCCGCAATGCATGCTCACCACTTCCCCACATTGGACTGGATATCTCACTATCACAAAAGTTGACAGCAGCCCGACAGTTTATCATGTCGAACCGGTCAATGCAGGAGTCTTGCATCGCTTGTTGGCAACGAGGTAGCTAAAAATTCGTGATTGGTCTTTCCCAAAAGTTGGAGATAAGGCTCTTCATGCTCACTGCCATCTTCATCCGAATACAAGCACTGATGGATTGGACAGGAACATCCAAGGCAGCAGAACTACATTCTATCTCATATCGACCTGGATAGAGACTACATCATGATCTCAAGTTAGAACGCCGCAGGATATTTTTATGATGATCATGAACGGATGATATATGATGACTCACGTCGATATTCCAGTGTTGCCATTGCCTATCAGAACACTCTTCAGATTGAGCTCCGGCCTGCCTTTCTTTTTGGCGACCTGGTTCTGATCAAAAATCTCGCTAGCAAAGACAGGAAGGTATCGGCCCTTGGGAAATGTCAGTTTTCAGGAACATACACAAACACGGCACTAGGACGAGACAGAACTTCACCCCGTAGGATTCGCCTGCAAGGTGCAAAGGTCTTCTAGTAAACTGGCTGAAAGTCTCGAAGAAGATGGTGACGAAGGCATAGACGTTTTTAGCTGCATCTTCGGTTGTATCTATGTGCTCCCCAAAATCAGCATAAGAAAAGCCGACTCCTACCCTACAAGTCAACAATCAAATATAGGTTATTAAATACCAAGGTCGACCAGGATGCGGTATGACATACGGTTGGTCAAGATAAAAAATGTTTGCGGCCTTGTTCCATCCATAGGGATTCCAATTGGTACCGTTGGGGAGCTTGAGGACATATCAATACTGCAAGGTCCTGGGAGGATTGAGTTTAGTACCAGGCAACGAATCCACACTGGAATCCGCACCATGCTCCATTAACAACCCCATTGAAGAACTGCATCCTGGGCCTACATAGAGCAGCAGAAACCCAAGTTATTCGCGAGACGCTCTAATAGACCAAACAGCAAAACGCACCTCCGTTGATCCACATCATCACATCATCTGTGAGCTCAGGCACATAAGTGTAAAGTCGCCAAGGAAAAGAGATTTACATACCAGTGTCGGGATCATTTCTACTTTCGAAAAAATAAAAGAACAAATGTTTGGCACCCTCATCAACGTCAAGATACCCGGTATACGCGCTAGCAGACGTATTACGCGACAGAGAAGACAGTTGGTTGCTAGTAACAAATTCGGGGGCTTAATAGGACTGACTTTACGGTCGGATCGCAAAATTGTGACTTTTTGACGCGTACTTGATGCTTTGGGAAACGAGGATGCTTCAGAGTGGTAAATTCGTTGGAACCCAAGGCAGTTAGATTCAGAGTCGAGAGCGTGGAAGTGGTGGAGTTGAAGCTCAAGCCGTGATTCATTCCAAAGGCAGTTTGAACGTTACCCAAGGCTCCAAGAATGCCAGAAGTACCCAGAAAGAGACCTAGCAGGCCTCTGAAGCTTGCCATGGTGGAGTTCACCAGAGACGAAGATAAGGCACTTGAACGGAGTGACGGAACGATACACGGAGTCCTAAAGTGGAAATTATTTCTCACGTCCCCAAACTGACCGTGAGCATTCGTATTTTTTGGTAGTTCATTTTTTTTGAAGGTCCACAACGCGCTCAAGATTTGCGCAGGACAGATTACAGGGACCTCTTCTTTCTTTTCTTCTTCTCTTTATATCTCTCATTGACTGCTGTACGCCTCCCAAAAATGCTCGTGTTATACGAAACCGCTCTAGGCTACTGCCTCTTCAAAATGTCCGACTCCATGTCAAGCATGGACCAGGATCAAGTCCGGAAGGAATTTGAGAGTCCGGAGAAGGCTAACAAACTGTGCGTTGACAAATATCGACTCTTACAGGACTTCTGCTGATACGAATAACCCTAGACTGAAGCTAAAAGCACTTCACCGGTTTACATCTACCGCGACCGCCGTAGAAGACATGACTGCGCTGCAAGAAGGAAAACTAGGTCCTGGGTTGAAGAAATTCCTTTCAGAAGAGATTGTAGATAAGGGAAAGGGGAAGGAAAAACTGATGGTTGTTGACAAGCACCTCGGTATGGAATTTATGCACTTTCTTTTCTTTTCGTGTCTTGAACCATGGTTTGTTTCTGATAGGCACGTCAATACACAAAAAATTGAGCATCAAGGTTGATGCTGGTCTGAATGAAGACAACGAAGAAATTTGGAGAGGTATCCGAGGGCAATTAGCTGCCCTGCTGGATGGTCTGGACCCGAAGGATTTAGCTACCATGAGCTTAGGTCTTGGGCATTCTCTATCACGGTGAGTCGACCTCTTGAGTTTGCCCTTGCTCTATACTCACAGACGAGTTTTTAGGTTCAAGATAAAATTCTCGCCCGACAAGGTCGACACGATGGTTGTACAAGCCATTGCTCTTCTCGATGACTTGGATAAAGAAATCAACATTTACGCCATGAGAGTGAAGGTGGGCAATCTATGCTGCTTCCTTTTTTCTTTTACCGAACTCCTCCCACAGGAATGGTACGGCTGGCATTTCCCCGAGATGGCCAAAATTATTGTCGACAACGTTGCTTACGCAAAATGTATTCGCGCAATGGGTACGTTCTCTACCATTCTCACTATTCATCCTTTTACTGATTCTCTACTCAGGCTTCCGCACCAACGCCGCTTCAACATCCTTCGCCGCTATCCTTCCCGAAGACCTCGAAGCTGTCATAAAAGCAGCTGCCGAAATATCCATGGGTACCGAAATCTCAGATTCGGATATCGCTCACATCAACTCTCTCTGCGAACAAGTCATCTCGATATCAGAATATCGAACACAATTGGCTGAATATTTACGCAATCGTATGGCGGCTATTGCTCCCAACCTTACTGCGCTCGTGGGTGAACTCGTCGGTGCAAGACTGATAAGTCACGCAGGGAGCTTAGTGAGCTTGGCCAAGCATCCAGCAAGTACGGTGCAGATTTTGGGTGCCGAGAAAGCACTGTTTAGGGCGTTGAAGACGAAGCATGATACACCGAAGTATGGGTTGATTTACCATGTAGGTTTTTCTTTGTGGTAGCTGCATCTTTCAGCAGATGCTAACGTACGTTTTGTGTAGGCATCTCTCATTGGTCAAGCACCACCAAAACTGAAGGGAAAGGCAAGTCAATTTCCGCTGCTATGACAAACGAGCCTGTTAATAAGTCCTTGTCCTTTTCTCTAGATGGCTCGTATGGTCGCAACCAAAGCTGCCCTCTCCATCCGTGTCGATGCCCTCTCCGAGCCTGACGAAAAATCCGAAGCCGACGCTGCCTCAATAGGCATCGCTCACCGTGCCAAACTCGAGTCACGGTTACGCGCACTCGAATACTCTGACGATGCGGCTGGTGTCAGACGGTTTGCTGAAAACGGTAGAAAATCGCAACAAAAATTCGAGATGAAGGGCGAGACTAAGACGTATAACACTCAAGCTGATTTCGTGCCTACGCAGAGAGAGGATCCGATGGAGATTGCTGTGAAGGCTGTGATGGATGTTAAGGAGGAGAAGAGGAAGGCGAAGGAGGAGAAGAAGGCGAAGAAGAAGGCTGAGAAGGAGAAGGCTGCTGCCAATGGCAAGGGTGATGATGATATGGATGTTGATGGGGAGGAGAAGGAGAAGAAGGAGAAGAAGAGGAAACGGAGAGAAAGTGAGGTTAATGGAGAGGATGCTGGAGAGAAGGTCAGTACCTTCACTTTTTTCACGAGTGGTCATGTTACTCATGATGATTGTAGGAGGAAACTGAAGAGGAGAGAAAGGCTAGAAAGAAGGCACGGAAAGCTGAGAAGGCAGCAGCAGCAGCAGCAAATGGTGATGCTGAATCACCGAAAAAGAAAAAAAAGAAATCTTCTGACTGATCTCCGGGCGTATTTTTTGTTGATTTTCATTCCTGTACTTTTGCATACTGCTTTTATCTAATGCTACATACTTTGCATCCTTCCTGCCACAACGGGAGGCTGAGGACCAAATTATCAAATGGTACGATTCCCAAAAATATTAAATAAGGTCGCAGCATTCCATGTCCTTCAATTCAAATACAGCTTGAGTGAAAACACCACCTCAAGTGGAGCAGAACAACAACCTCACGACACGCAGGTCGCAGAAGCAAGGTTCTAAACTTTCACCATGCAACGGCCAATCGTAGTAGTGACTGGCGCTAATGGGTAAGCATCAATTCCGTCCGGTGCAGCGCCCACTGTCCCTTTCTTTCTTTAACTCGTTCCCTCATTCTCAGGGGTGTAGGCTATGGCATTTGCCAAAGACTTCTCTTCCAACTAGCAGAATCCACCTCTCCCGACATCTCACTCCCAGTAACCGACTCGTCCAACTCATACGCAGGCAACTCAAATGAACACGACAACGATGCTAGACGACATGCGGACCAGTTTCCTATGCCCTGTGAAGGGTTAACTTTGATTATGGCTTGTCGAAGTGTTAAACGCGCTGAAGCTGCGCGGTTGAAGCTGTTAATGAGTTTTAATGCTCATGTGGAGAAGTTGAAAAAGAAGAAGGGGTATAACGGGCATGGGGAGAAGTTTAGAGAGAATGTGCAGGTGGATATACATTCGGTGGATTTGGCGATGACTTCGACAATACAGCCGTTTGTGTATACCTTAAGGACGAAGTGAGTACACCTTGAAATTGTCCGAAGGCTTTGGTTGACTCGCTTTTTGGGTAGTTATCCTTATATCTCACATCTGGTATTCAATGCGGGTGTGGCACCATTTGATGGATTGGATTGGGTCAAACTGTTCAAACAGGCGTCGAATGATCTTATGGGAGTTATCACTGCGCCAAAATTTTACAAGCAGACATGGGGAGAACGTAGTCTCGATGGATATGGCTGGGTCTGGCAGTGTAATGTCTTTGGGCATTATTGCTTAGTGAGTGTTCTTCAAGGCGGCACATACATCTGAATACACATTTTTGACAGTACAAAGCATTAACACCGATGTTAAAATCACAACGATACCCGTTCGACACTCGGGTGATATGGACGTCGTCACTCGAAGCGCGGAAAACGTATGATTCTGACGATTGGCAGCTTAAAGAGACGAGGGACCCGTACGGGTCGTCAAAATACCAGACAGAACTTATTGCGTCACATTTGGATCGGTTGTCGTTAAAAACGACGTCCCCTTCGGGAAAACGCCTCAGACATTTCGTGGCTCATCCAGGAGTGTGTTCAACAGAAATATTTGATCTTCATCCTATTCTGCGATATCTGAAGGTTTGGGTGTTTTACATTGTGAGTCCGTTGCTGTTCTTGCTCGAAATTTGAGTTATTGATGTCTATGTCTATCTATCTTTGTAGGGTCGTCTCTTCGGCTCACCCAACCATACAATATCTTGGGAGAACGGAGCCGTCTCTGTCGTCTGGCTTTCGCTGATTTCTTTGGCAACACTCTCGGGTTTGGTTGGATCCTCGCAAATTGACGGTCCTGTGAAATTTGCAGCTCAGACGGATTTCTGGGGTAACCCGAGAGTTGGCATTGCGGAAATAGCTGACTGGGAAGAGAATCAGATAGAGGCGGCAAGACTGGTGGAGAGGTGTGACGCGTTGTATAAGGAGATTGAGCAGGAGAGAGGAAGGATTGTAGAGTCTGAGACTGCGACGGAGAGGATGTGATTTTACTCCTTATTTTTAATGCTATACTCAGGCCACGGCGAAAAGCCATGGACACAAAATATAGGCTACCTAATGGACAGCGAGTCAGACGTGTTTACTCTCCTTGAACCCCATGGGACAGGCACAAGATATGGGCGTAACCGGAGTAGAAGTAAATAATAGGCAGACCGTCTACCTAACCACTCAAAACAGAATGATGCAGTTGGCGTCCTAGAGTCTGATGGAGCGCCAGTTCGGATTCAGACCAGAAAAGCCATTGTATGAAGTTGAAGAAGCGTAGAAGAGGCTGGTCGTTGTACATAAAAGGGAAGGCGAAAAAAGAACGAAAAAATACAGAAAAAAAGCAAAAAGATCTCGTAGAGACGCGAGCGATCAACCACCGAGCCACACTGCATTGGTGGCTGGGTGGAAGTAGATGATAGGAATCGTAGACGATGACATGAAAGAAGGGGCCGCGTCACCGTTGCCTGACGTGGGTGCACTTCAATTCGGAGGGGACAGAAATATGTGCGGTGGTGCAGGCTCAAGGACGGGTGGGTATCGTAGGACAGGGTAGGGCATAAGACTAGGCTGTCATTAGGGCTCGTGGGTATAGAGTCGGTATAGGTATAGACCTGGATTCAAACAGCTTCGCTGGGTTTGGCCGGATTGTGAGCTATCTTGCCTCCTAGATCCCAGGCCCGCACTCGTCATTGAGCAAACAATCAAACTTAGTCGTACTCACAGGGCTATAGATAGTGAAAGCATACCGTCCGTCGTTCATGATGATGTTGATCATTAAAGAAAAGTCAATCGTGATCCTTGCTTCTATATCGACGCCAACACGACTTCATATCCGTTCTATATCGAAGTAAGGTCTGGCTAGATGAAGAACGACAGTCGAAGCACTAGGGTATAGCCCTCTGGGAGCAAGGTAGACACATTCCTTCAGCCTGCAATGGACCACGCCGACAGACAGATTTAGAAGGAATACATGCAACGTTGAACAAGCCCACAGAGCGTGCTCATGAGAGAAAGGTTACTATGGTTTCCGCATGTCATCTATATCATAGTATATGTCGAAGGAAAAAAGCATGTTGAATAGCAAGGTCAAGGGGTGACATAGCCAAAAACACCAGGCGAGAGCAAGGACCAGAGATGCAAGTCGTTGGCATGGCTTGCGTCATTCTTCCGCCCGCTCTGTCAGGAACCGCTCTACCACCTCCTAGAGAAGAGTTAGAAGACGGTGGCGCATTTAAACACGTGCATGTCGCAAAGAACACAATGTCGAGAGAGTGATGAGTATGTTCTTGAAGGCTAAATTTCGAGTAGATTCCCAAGTAAAACGAGCTGTAAAGTGGTTGAGAACAAGGTGGTTGGTCTTGGAGACAAAAGTTGTCAAGTGGCACAGCCACCAACATTACTTTCTTCTCTCCCCTACCCGCACAGGGCCAACATTTTCTCTCCTTAATTTGCTCGTCGTTTCCTTCTTGGATAGAACGGCGTATCCCGTCTGTAATTCTGCATTAATCATTTAGACATGGCCGAGGGTGGTGATGGTAACATTAAAGTCGTCGTGCGATGCAGGCCCCTCAACTCTCGTGGTCCGTCTCCTACCTTGTCCACCGAAAACCGCGTAAATCTCACCTGTTTCTATTTTCTTCAATGGTTTTTTACCTTCAGAGCTTGCGCGTGGCGCAAAGCCTCTCATTAGAATGCAGGGCAACCAGACATTTCTAGATCCACCAGAAGTGGGTTCGCAGCAAGACGCCAAGCGCGCTACGGAACGAAAGACGATGCCATTCAGTTTCGACAAGAGTTATTGGTCTGCTGGGCCTAGAGATGAGCCAGGTTATTGTTCGCAACAAACATTGTATGACGACTTGGGGAAGGAGTTGTTGGACCACGGTTTTGCTGGTTTCAATGCGTCTATTTTGGCTTGTGCGTTATTATTTCATGTTTATGAGGCGTATTGTCTGACTATAGCTTGATAGATGGGCAAACTGGTACGATTTTCAGTGTGGTATATGGAACAGCGCTAATCAATTCTTCCAAATAGGTTCGGGGAAATCTTACAGGTGTGTTACCAGTCCCAGTCCGTTTATGTGTTTTCTGACCTTTAGACTTTTAGTATGATGGGTTGTGCGTTTATATTCGTCTTTCACGTTTGCCTCTATTCAATTTCTCCTAGATGGTCCTGACAAGGGAATTATACCCCTTACATGTTCGGAGTTGTTTGTGCGGGTGGAGGATCGAAAGGCTAAGGATCCAAACATCAATTTTACGGTTGAGGTCTCGTATATCGAAGTGCGTAACAGAATAAAAGTCTCTGTGACCTAAACCTGACTATATTTCACCAGATTTACAACGAAAAAGTCCGAGACCTCTTAAACCCGAAGAACACGGGCAATTTGCGTGTGCGAGAGCATCCCAGTTTAGGACCATATGTAGAAGATCTGTCAAAGCTTGTAGTCGGCAGCTACGACGAAATGATGACGCTCATGGACGAGGGAAACAAAGCGCGTACGGTTGCGGCCACGAATATGAACGAAACGTCTGCGTCAAATCTCTGTTTACTTATTGACCCTTGGCTAATCTGGTCTATAGTTCCTCTCGTTCGCATGCGGTTTTTACCCTCCTCCTGACCATGAAGAGACACGACGTTGACACGAATCTAGACACTGAAAAAGTATCACGAATCAAGTGAGCTTGGTATCAGCGCCTCTGCAATTGGACTGGACTGACTCTCCTATAGTCTGATCGATCTGGCTGGTTCCGAACGAGCAAACTCCACTGGTGCCACTGGGCAACGGCTGAAAGAAGGAGCTAACATCAATAAATCACTTACTACCCTTGGAAAGGTCATTTCCTCTCTTGCAATCGCGAGTGCGAACGAAGGCAAGAAGGGGAAGAAGGGGAAGGGCGATGACTTCGTCCCTTATCGTGACTCGGTGAGTCTTGATGATATACCCAGCGGTTCAATAGCACTGAACCCTCCATTAAGGTTCTGACATGGCTATTGAAAGATAGTCTGGGTGGTAATTCAAAGACTGCTATGATTGCTGCAATATCGCCAGCTGATTATGAGGAGACTTTGAGTACGCTTCGATATGCAGATCAAGCAAAGAAGATCAAGAACAAAGCCGTTGTCAACGAGGATCCGAATGCGAAGCTTGTTCGTGAACTCAAAGAGGAACTTGAAATGCTTAGAGGTCCGTCATCATGTGTACATGTCTTTTGTGGCCCTTGTTCTAAAATACAGTCTTCTTGTAGCACGGGTCTCGTCTTCCGCAGGAGAAGATACATTTGACCCGAAGGTGCCTCCCGAGAAGCAGAAAGTCACTTACCAGACCAAGGATGGGCAGATTAAGACGGTCACTAAAGCCGAACTTCAGGAACATATGGAACAAAGTGAGAAGTTGATGCAAAGTCTGAACGAGACTTGGGAAGAGAAGCTGGTGAGGACACAAGAGGTGCAGAAAGAACGTGAGAAGGCCCTGGAAGAATTGGGTATCTCGGTTGAGAAGAACATGGTTGGGGTTCATACGCCGAAAAAGGTATGTATCATAACTCGTTGATCTCTCGAGATCTGTTTTCACGAAGCCGCATGTTCTTAGATCCCTCATCTCGTCAATCTGGTGCGTTCTTTCCGTTCTTCTTGACAAAGGCAGACATGCTGACCGTCTGGGTCTGAAAATTTCATGAAAAGAATGAGGGTCAGTATGATTCTTCTTCTTTCGGAGGCTTTCCATTGACTCATGAATCTACCCTAGATCCACTCATGAGTGAATGTTTAATCTACCAACTCAAACCAGGGCAAACGATGGTGCGTTGTGATATCTCTTCACGACTTTGCTATCAGTGTTTAATTTGTTCCCCTTGCCAGGTCGGCCGATTGGACAGCGACAAGCCGGCGGCTATTCGACTGAGTGGTGACAAGATCTTGGAGGAGCATTGCTACTTTGAGAATACGGATGGCAAAGTGCTCCTTCATTGTCTGCCAGATAGTGTCACAGTACGTGTCGACTGCAATGTGCTTGGTTGACAAGTGGCTCATGCATGTTCGCCATAGTTCTTGAACGGCAAACGTATACAACCAGGACAGGTGAGAACATGACTCGTTTGCAACGCAGCTCTTATAGAACTCCGTTCCTTTAGGGTTACAAACTTCGCTCAGGTTTCCGTATCATTCTCGGTAAGCCATACTCCGTCTAAATGAGTATGTTTTCTAATTCCGTCATAGGTGACAATCATGTTTTCCGGTTCAACAATCCCGAAGAAATCCGGAAGCAACGGGATCGTGCCACCATGAAATCCAATCTTCATCTCAGTGTCACAGCAGGTGAAATCGAAGGTGGCGGCGAGAGTTCTCCTGCCACACGTCCAGAGTCTCCAGACTCACCCATTGACGAAGACGATGCTGATTGGACGTTTGCTCAACGAGAAGCTGCTATTGCACGTCTGGGTCTTGATCCTACACTTGATAATCTTCCGGACGACGACCTTAACAAATTATTCGACAAGGTCAGCAAAGCCAAAACGCTGCGGGAGAGGCATCTGGAGCCGCGTCCTGAAAGCAGTCTTAGTCGTATAGATGACGTCTGGAGCGAGAGCGGTCGACCTTTCTCTAGTGATGCGACTACCACAGACGATACCAGCGTTGTTGACATGGCCTCAAATCATGTGAGCCCTGACCTCAACGAACCGCTGAGAGACGTCCAGAATCAGCTGGAGAATCGTCTACAGGCCATCGCCGAGACTTCAGTGGAAGCGGAGGAGCTGAAGGAGGAGAAGGAGCACATGGAACATCAGCTGCGCCTCGTGAAAGCTCAAATGAAACGTCTCATTGATGCTCGAGCCAGAGGGGAAACTGATCTAGAATCTATGGACTTTGAACCGGTCATGTATACTGCTCGGCAGCTTAGACTTATAAGGAAGGTTCTAGACAAGTGGAGAGCTCATCGTTCCTTTTCGATGGCTGAGGTTGTGCTCTCGAGTGCTGTGCTGGTAAAGGAGGCCAATGTGATCAGGTATGTGTGATCGTGCTTGTCTTCTACAGGTTGTGACTATCTAACAACTGAACAGCAAGGAATTGGGCAAGGAAGTGTCCTACAATTTCACCATTTCCTCTGGGGGTGCTCTTGCTGCACCTGCCTCGTCTGTGGATACCATAGCAGGACTTGATCAGTTTGGCGACGTTTCGGACCCCGTCCTTCGGTCAGCTACACAACCCTCAGTCGCGGTTAAAGTTCTGGACAAACGTCACAATTCCGTCTATGCGTGGTCGCTAGACCGCCTGCAGCAGCAGCTGCAGCGAATGCGGAATCTCACAATATATATTGACCGACCCTCCTATACCCAACACTTCTCATCTGACGAACCTTTTTATGACTCACCGCCACCCGAGTACTCATTCATTGGTAATGCACTAATTTCTCTCGCTCCCCTATCCCGTCGTATGTCGTCAACTTCTACCGTCCCCATATTTTGCCGTTATACCGCCGAAGCCATTGGTTCCTGCCGAGTAGACATCAAGCTCGTCAATGTGGTGCTTTCGCAAAAGCATCTGAATGGTTCGACACCCTCAACCAGATCGGCATCCCCTGCCCCAGACATCTTGCCATCGGGAAGTAAACTCAGCTTCTTCCTGACCATTGACTCTGTTAAAGGACTGTCCCTCCACGACTTCCGGTCGGTGCATCTCCAAGTCCGACTGTCGTCTTTCGTCGGTCCTACTTTCGCCTCCGAAGAGGTGTTCCCATCGACACTAGTCGACCTGGAGTCGTCCTCACTATCAGAGCTCAGGTTCCGCCGCAGTTTCTCCATAGTTGCCTCGACGAAGGTTCTTAACCACCTTCGTCAAGGCTATGCTCCCATCGAGTTCTTCGCATCTGTGACACCCACCTACCTGGAGCGATTGGAACGGTGGGATGAAATGCGAGAGCAAAGAAATCCTCCTTTGCCAAGCTCAGACTCCAGTAGTTCCTCATCTGATAGTCGTCCACCCAGTCTACCTCACATGCGGCGTTCTGAAACCGATTTCGTCGTCGAGCAAACTCATGATGTCGTAGCGTGGATTCAGCTTTGCGAACTTGGCCCAGATGGGCGTTATTTGCCTGTTCCTGTAGTCTCTCAGAGCTCTCTTGACCCAGGGAGCTTCTGCATACATCAAGGACTACAACGACGTATAGTGATATCATTATCGTCGAATTCTGGACAGCAATTCCCATGGACAGAGTTTATCAAAGTTCGTATTGGGAACGTCAGGCTGTTGGATGCCAAAGGTCGAATCTATGACTCCACCTCAAAGCCGCTCGTCACCTTGCCTCTTCTGAAGGACCAAGAAGTCGAGTTCAAGCCTGATGGGACCGGTATGATAACGGGTCAGGTTGTCTGGGATTCTAGTGTACACGACTCAATATTGCTGAACAAGGTCACAGCTGCCAACCAGCGTATCCTGTTACAGCTCACTTGGTCAGTTGCAGTGGAGACTTGTGCCGACCCAGTCCAATTCAGTATAGATATTGGAATCACCATTGGGACACGAGACGCTAGGCCGCCGTCCAAATTCTTGTCCTTCTTGGGGTCGACCAAGATATTGACCAAATCCAGCAGTCTCTTCCGTGTGCGACTCACTCCTCCTCTTACACGTTCACCCAAAGATCTCTGGAGACTGGACACCGCTGAGAAGTATGTCAGGGGTGAGGAAGCACTCGGCATCTGGAGGCCTCGTGGCATTTCTGTCGTGGAAGACTATAACCGATTGATCTCAATGGAACGAAGAGCTGCTGATGTTCAGGCTATCAGAGTGATTCTTTCCTCGGTGCCGTCGCGACCAATACAGCCAGATGCTCTCGCTTGGCGTGCAGAGTCTCTTCTGAAGAAGTCTCTCGACTTGTGGCAACGCAAGTTTGGACACATGGGAGATGTGGGTGTGGTTTGTTTTCATTCAGTGGAGTACCATTCTCACTCTTGGAATAGATTGTTCTTAGTCAAGATCCCAGCGAAGAGGACATTCCAGCATCCAAGAAGCTGGTGGACCTAGATTCGCTGGAGGGCCTGAAACTGATGTCCGAGACTAAAATTGTACCACGCAGGTGAGTGTTCTGTGCCAAAATTCCCTCAAATAGATACGAATTGCTTCCTAGTGACGGGCCCACGAAGAAAGGTTATCTAATGATCCTCACTGACGCGAGTCAAAATGCCTGGGAAAAGAGATGGTTTGTCCTGAGAAGGTTGGTCTCTGTTACTGCTACTTGGGTGTCAGTCTAATCACTCCATTGGTAGGCCGTATCTGCACATGTATGCGCACTCGAATGAACTAGAAGAAGTGGGAATAGTAACTCTCACTGGTGTCAATGTCGAGAGTGACCGTCTCAAAGAGATGCTGCTAGGGGTGAGCTCATAGTTACCTGTTCTGCGTCTTCCGACTCACTGTCGGTCATAGAAACCATTTTCTTTCACTCTTTTCACATCTTCCAACTCTCATGCCCTTGCTGCCCCAAACCTCAAAGAGAAGCAATCTTGGGTTGCAAAACTGGATCCCACTCGCTCACAGTCATGACCTCTATCTATGTTTTTCTTTGGTAAGATCTGGCTTGGTTCATTTAACGACTTAATTTACCACATATATTGCTGTTGCCTACCCTCGTTTTCGGTGGATATTTTCTTTGTATCACATACCAGTCATCTAGTAGTTGTAATTGCTCTAATTCCTTTGATTAAATCTAGAGCACTGATTGCATGTTGTGCATCCAAGAGATCTTTTTGCTTTTGGCCACGGTTTATCGTCGCAATCAGGAAGGTATTTCTGTACGGGGAATTCCGATTTTCTATCGTGTCTAGAGATCAACTTATCGACTCTTTCTAGATTCTGATGTATCAGAAATCAGACGTATTTCTTTATATTTCTATATCCTACCCATTTTCGAGCACGTCATCACTTGTAATGCGAAGCAAGACTTAGACCTCACTACACCCCAGTCGTGGCTTCCTTTCGAAAGCAAGATACGCACTGGCACTCACAAGAAAGCCAAGAAGTAACTGTACCCTGACATCATATAAAACTGCACCCGGACAGAGATTTGGATCTGCTGTCCGAAGGTCTGACGATCCATTCGCTGGGACAGGATGATGATGTACGGGATTCCCTCTCAATCCCGGGCGTTCTAGTTTTTCCAGACAGTATACGGTGGCTTTTAAGACCGCTCCAGGGTCATCAAGCCATCTTTTAATCATGCTCATAGTCTTCAAGCTCGCCCGATAATCAGTGAGTGATTTTCTCCGATTCGCCGTCTACTACTTGAGGTGGTTATGTTGCTGTAACAGCTGGGTAAATAGGCTTGGTCTGCTTCTCAGAACCTTCGTCTTTCTTCACCTCATTGAATGAGATCCAGGTTCACTCACTTCAACGCTTCATGGATTAACATCCTTCCCATTATATCAAGTTGTCTTGTGGTTCAAGCTCTCCATGCGTTGGAGCATTCTACACCCTCGGAAAGTTACCGGTGAATGGATGGGATATGTTATACGGCTATACTTGTCTCTTTCTGTCATTGAACGGATATCAGGCATCCCGCAGAGCCGTTGGGCAATGGGTAGTCGGCCAATACTAACCCCCAAGGCCCCTCTTTGATTTGAAGTGTACATACTTACATGGTCAGTTGTCCAATTTCTCGGAAAACCGTGACGGCAGGGACCTTTTAAACTTGAAATCGCAATCAGGAGGGCCAGGACGTTCAACTCGAAGTCCATTAATGGTTAGCCTGAGGATCCTCGTAAGTATTAGTGTTGTTCCCCGTCTCGACAGACTGAATGGAAGGGCCATAAAAAGATCTGCAAGAAGTCCCTCGAACTAACTAATTACGAACTTGACCAGCGAATGTACAAAACAAAGACAGAACGGACGCAAGACGAAAAGGCCGACATCATACTGACACATCCCGCACAAGGGTCAGTGTGATCGGCGCCTGTAAAGTGTCGTAGGACATTCCTCGAAATCAAAAAAAGAAAAGCCGACATCATACTGCCAGTGAAAATAATGTGCCACTGCGTCTCACATCTCTAGGAAAGCAAAAGCAAAATCTAAAAGAAAACCGGCGGTCAAAGGAAGCAGGATCCAGGAATAGTGTGCCTGTGCGTGCGTGGCCATGGTACTGGGGATCATCGTCAATTGCAATTCGTCATCATGAGACTTCGATGATCTCCATCTCGGTGGTTGTAATAACCAAAAGGGATGCTGTTTAGTCCGTGCGGGTTGGGTGGTGATAAAATTTCGGCGGAGTCCGCGAATAATGGTCGGAGTTGCAGGGCCTGTCACCAGATGCAGGCTGAGTACTGACTCGGTGACTCACAGATTTCATAGATTGCCACAGGCAAAATACAAGGGAGGGGATCTGAAGCTGTGAATACAGTGAAATGGCGAGAAGGCATAGTTACGCGACACGCGTCAGTGAAAATTCTAAGTCCCAAGAGGGTCGTACAACAGGAAGAATTCTGGTATCCGAATAGATCATGAATCTGAATCATGCATCATGAATGAAATCGATGAGATGATAACGGGCAACAGGCAACAGGCAACAGGCCCAGCCGGCTGAAACATGAAGCCTGACGGCGGATGTAGAAGGTAATGTTGTTGTATACAATGTATATTGTTACTGTACTACTATAGAGAGCAAAACGCACAAGGAAGGCGTACTACGCGTGTAAGTACGCCGGTCTAGATTATAGTGTAGTGTCCCTTTTTGTTCCACCACAAAGTAACTGAGCCAAAGCAAATGGGAATGGGGTCCATAAGTGGGAGACTGGTATGAGAGACGTAGGTATATGTAGGAAGGGAAGTAAGCCGTACAGATGGATTGGTCAGGGAGTATACGATTTCCACAGACCAAGTCTAAGGCAGATAGAGTAGAGATGAGATACGAAAATAGAAGGAAAAGAATATGAAGGAAAAAATAATGATAAGGATACCCAAGTGTTGCGTTGCGATGCTCAAGACATGATCATGAATGAGACGTCAAGGCGTAACGGTAAGCGTATGAGAGATGTCGTTGTCGTTAATAACATAATATGAAACTCGAATGCTGAATGGTGGTCTTCTTTTGGGTTGTTCCGAGCCCGCTCGCTGCCCAGGTTTACTTAGTCGCAGAACTCTGGGATATCGTTCTGGAGGGAGCAAACGTCAGAAACGCGAAACACACAAGAGTCAAAGTAAAGACAAAGATAACTCACTTCTCTACTAAAAGTCAGCATATGGCAAGTGATGTAGCCTTTGGCGAAACCAGCGCCGGCGTATGCAAAGAGGTATTGCCACTTCTTCACGAATGCGTCGTAGTTTAGATGATCTCGTAAGGAAGGGTACTCCTTTGAAATTATATCCTGAGACAGGTTTTTGTCTAACCGCCTGCCCCATTCTCGGAGTGTACGAGGATAGTCTAGAGAGAAGAAGAGCCAATTAGACACTAAGAACTCTTGCAACCAGACCGTGACTTACGAGCTGCGTGGTTCTCGACACCCTCCAAGGTAAATCTGCCCTGAGACGCAGATTGGGCTGCTGTAATAAGAGCAGTAGCACTAGGAAGACAGGAGTTCGGCCACATGTATCGACGCATGAAGTCTTCAGACCTGGTTGTAGAGACAGATGAAATGCTTCGTTAATATCGACGAGTAGATAGAATGATAGTAGTGACGGCAAACTTACTGGTAACCTGTGTAGCGAGACTCGGGGAAGGTTGATGCGCTGACAACCGCTGTAGCATTTGACGATTTGAGGGCGAAATCGACGAGCTTAAAGTATGTGTTGTAGTGCTTAGAGCCGACGTGCTGTGGGTTTAAGGAGTCAGTTGGTGGGTTGATTGATATTGAGACAATATTACTGACCTCCAGCATCTCAATACTGATGAAGGCATCAAAAGCCTTTTCAAAATGGGCAGGGATTTCTCGGTAGTCCATAAGGTGAACACGTATCCGGCCTTCAAGACCAGCAGCTTTGATACGTTCCTCCGCCAACTTCTTTTGCTCTATTGATAGTGTTAGAGTATCCACTTCGCAGCCATAAGTCCTCGCAGCCTGAGAATGAGGAGTTAATCAAAAAGAATCCCCTATGTGCGCGCTAAAAAGTCTATTTACCTCAATGGCGAGACCCCCCCATCCACTGCCGAACTCAAGGATACGATGACCAGGTCTGACACGGGCTTTGCGGAGTACATGGTGGATTTTTCTTCGTTGAGCGGCTTCGAGGTCACCTGGCGTTGGACCCATCTCCAAATCGCCCCGGACACCACCTTCTGCATCAGACCAAAGTGCACAAGAATACATCATCTCGTGGCTGAGGAATGCCTATAAGAGTATTAGGCTAGGTTAATTTAAGAAACTTGAGATTATCTATGTTAGCGTACCTTGAAGAGTTCGTTTGATTGATCATAGCTGGCAATGGCGTTTAGACGCGCTTGCGATTTTGTTTGGCCAAGGAAACAGTTGTAGAGACCAGATACTGCAGCTGAAATCTTTGAGAATGTTGAAGAAAGGGTTTCCTCCATTGCTGCTTGGTTGTCGAGCCAGAGCTAACATAGGGGGGTCGTTGTTAGAACGCGTCTTGAAAGCGGACAAACTGAATAAGTATTCACCTTCATCACTGATTTGAGGTCGCTGACTTCCATGTCTCCAATCATGTATGCCTCGCTGACTATGCGGTCGATGAGCCTGGTGATCAGTTGATAACTGTACAAAGAGAAAACTCACAGCCCAAATCTCCGGAGCTGCGATAGGGTTAAAATTAGCGAATTATCAATCAAGCGGGGAGGATGGACAACTTACAACATGATGCGAAGCCAGAAATTGTCATTGAGGACGCGTAGCCACACGTCATTGACGCCTCTCTCTCGTCCGTAGCTGTGTGTGCTGTCGTAGTCGTAGATAGTGAGGTATCCGATTCGAATAGCGTCACTGAGAACAGAAGTGATGGATGTACGAGCTAGAGCAGGCGTAGTTTAGGCTTTGATCGACAGTACGAGAGATAACGAGATGTACCAAAAGAGACGAGCCATGAACGAGGACTAGTTAACGAAGAAGAAAATAGGGATGTCGATGTTGTTTTGAGAGCCTTGGACGCAGACTGGGGGAAGGGGCCACAGGGAGGTTGTACAGAAGGCATTGCTGGATGACCGGGGGGAATATGGAACGAGAGGACTTGTGGGGAGACATTTTATAGGCAAGAGGTGGAGGAGATATGAAAAGCGTGTATGCTCAGCCAGGGCGTAATAGCGTCAAGAAGAGAGATCGCAATCTTGAGAAACGAAAGCCAATCTTGGTTTTGGAATTTCCAGATCCTCCATCCAGATTTGGCCATTCCACGTGCTCCGCGAATCCGACCGTAATCCCATTCCCAGGGATCCCTCCCTTCGGCCTCTTTTCATTCTGCGACCCTCTGCTTGTTTACATTCGCAAGTTCCTGGCCAGGAAACGTTCCCCTTGGGAAAAATCAATTTTTTGACGGTGTTTAACATCCGCACATGATGATCATCCTCTTTCTACGAGTACATCAAGTCAATTCGACTTTTTCCATCCACGGGCCACCCTGTCCTGCTTGATGTCTTGCAGGTCCAAAAGCTCATGGTCGCAACTCCAAATCCATTCGCTTTCGGCGTATCTACCCTTGATACATATCATTCACAGTTTTGCCCTTGAACATATCTATTAGAAGCAGATGGTCCATGGTGCGTTTTTACCCTCGTCCTTGATGATTTACCCAGCTCATACCGTGAGCCCTCCCGTGTTAATATACATGAACCAATTGTCGCCGAATATCACTTCCTTGTACACCAACCGAAATTTCCAAAGAATCAACTATGTATTCAACTTTTCTGCCTGCCAGTGTCACAGTTCGCTGATGATCCCCTTCCTTTTCTGACGAGAACGTGAAATCAACTCCAAGACATTGGCAATCTCGAATGCCGACTTACTCCAAGTCAAAGTCTAGTCTCAACGCAAAAACGAGTCAAACGCCACTTCGCCACTTTGTCAGTATCTGTTCATTGAAGAACTTCAATTTGACCTGTCCCGAATCGTAGACTACGATACACATCTTCTATTTCTTAACAACACTTGCTGTTCGATTTCTTGGCCAGGGGAACAAAATATGATAGTCAAAGATGACGTCGTTTGTCTTTGCTTCAAGAGCCTTCGTCGGGCTCCGTTTGGCACCTGTTTTAAACAAGATACAAGGTAAGTATGATGGTGGTGCGACTGCATTATCATCGTGTAGGTAAGAAGTACTCGAAACTCTGCATCATCATTGACTAGTTCTCCAAGTACACACCCATGGTCGTCACTGTTTCCAACTTTGCAATACTGATGCACCAGCGATAGCAGGGCTATCGCAGGCGAGAACTTCCAAGAAGCCGGATGCGGATGCGGATGCGGGTGCGGAGAACTCGTACAGAATCAATACTTGGTCAATACTTGATGAATAGGTCAGTTGTGACTTGTGAAAACTCGTCATCTGGCTGCTGCTGTTTAGAGTAACTTACTTACTTACGCTAAATGCGTACCATTATAATGTCAGTGTGATGTGTGTATTTCGAAGCTCGAGCCTAGGTCCGTCGTTGAATTCTTCTTACCTCGGAGCCTCAACTTTGTGTTCTTTCGCGCTGCCAGCCAACACGTACACCCAGCCCTGCAATATCGATGGAATGGAAATTTCTGGTGAACGAGAACTTCACCTTTTTCTTCGACATACAATACTCTTTCCAAGCAACTCCAAGTACCATTCATAGACTCTGTGTATGTTACTGTATGGGAAGGAACAGCTGTACGTACGTACGGGATTCTCCCTCAGTTCGAACTTCAACGGAGTCTTTAACTTTGCGAGTAGAATTGTAGAAACGTAGAAAGTTGATAGGAAGGGAGCCTGGGGAGACCATGAGGAGTCCCTCCTTCTATTTTTTTATTTAGATTTCATTTCGAGGTATTTTTGAGGTACACTTACGAGGTACCGACTCAGTGACTCAGTTACAATTGACTTGCTGCGAGGTCTTGACTCCGAGTCTTTGCAAAGGTCCACCGTTCAAGGGGCGCGCAATCATTCGTACCGGTTATGAGTAGCGAGGTGCAATGCAACGAGGTAGTAGCAAGCATGTTCTTTAAATTTCGTCAGGCAGCATGTAGCATGTTCTTGTCCTTGTTCGTTGTTCTTTCGACCCTGGGGCCGGCGGCCTGATAGCTTGATATCTCAACGGCGCCATCTACACGTACGACTAACCCCTGTGCACGGGCCGTTGCTCGTGGATGACAAGAATGGCGAGCTCCATGCCAGTGCAATGCCATGCATATACAACATGGTTTTTGCGTGGTTCAAGATTGAAGAATTCAACGCCGCCGCCGCCCCTTGTTCCTCGTTGTCGTTGCGTTGCTACGGAAATACTTAACAGGAGGAGGCCTCCCTGACCAGCGTTTGACAACGATGACGATGACGATGGTCCAGGTGTGCGCTGCAACGGGTGCATCCCAGGCTGTCGGGGCGGGCGAGGTCCAGATTACCATCGGCCCATAACACTACTGTATGTAGAAGTTTGGTAGAATTCACTCTAAACTTTGTATGATGATATCGAGCGTAAATTTCAGAATCGCTCTTCCGGTGCCCATATCAAACCCATATGCCATCACAGTGATCTGCAAGGGTCCTTCGTTGAACCTTGTGTATCCTTGATTCCTTGCCGTCTCATTAAGCATTTACACCTACTTGCAGAAGATAAGTAGATAGAGAAGTACTTCCAGCCGGCGATATCTAATCAATGCCCATTGCCCAATGTACAGCCCCATGAACGAGTACTGGATACTGGATACTGAGTATGTAGTACTGACGATCGGAAGTGTCGGGCTGATCCTCTGACAGGAACTCGGTTGCTCCAAGGGGATTGTTAAAGAGATGCGATCAGTATTGCGGCTGCAGAAGGGGAATCGGGATGAAGGGGCGCGACGACGACGTGCGCGGCGCGTAGGAGGTAGAAAACATTAAAACTGGCTGCGAACATGCTGCCAGCGTCGGATCGGAAAGGAACTTACGTTTACCATATACGAATAGTGAGACTTTGTCTTGGATCCCTTCATCCTAATCTGGACACCGTATACGGTAACGTGTAGGTGGCCATGAAAGGAGTTTGAAACCATTTTGCATTGATTGAATGAGAGCATGATCATGATCACCAAAGAGTTTGTATACTTAAGATCATGATCGTATAGCAATTCTGCGATTCTGCGATTCTCTCTCGGTCAACGAGAAGATCATGGAGAATGGGAATGAGAAATTGCTTGCCAATGAATTGATCAGACAAGGTTATATGTAGAGAGCGATTAGCTTTGGTGAAGCGTGGCATTGAAAGCATACGCATACATACATAGATAGTATGCCTGATAGATTCTGCCTTGAGTTACTGAACTCAGTAAAGTAAGCTCACGATCACGATTAAATGTATATATCGCCTTAAGAAAGGGCTGGGCAAGAAGGTAAGTACGTCGATATTGAAGTTGGTATCCTAGCCACGCTACGCGCACAGTGTCACCGGGCCTTGCCAAGGCGAATAACTCTAGCTAATACCATAGATTGAGACTCCTCTCCGCCAAAAGTGTGTACAATCGCTTGAGTATGACGACAAGGGCTTATGGCATCCGTTCACCGACGATGTACGGCTTGAAGATATGGTGTAGTGAATGGCTGAAATCCTGCCATGTTACATACACGCTGTAAGATTATCCAGTGAATCCCAGCCAGGGCCAGAGGGGGCTGGGACGGGACATGAATGTGAATGAACGTCGAATATTCCAACGATCCAACGCTTCAAGACTATACCGTACCGTATATGTTCGACGGCGGTCAAGAACAGTGACGCATTACAACAATACAACGCGTACGTTTGTTGAAGTCTCAATTTCGTATACGTCCGGGAAACTCCTTGAGAACTTGAAGTCGTTCAATAATGACGATTGAAAGGAGAGACGGAGATCACTCCCAAGAGAAAGAGCCACACAGAAATGGAAGGAAGGCATGAATTTGTTGATTCGATGACAGGTGCAATACATACAACTTCATTAGAATAGATTATATTATTAAAAAGCACCGATTTGATTTTGAGGTACGACATACCGGTCTTGATTCTTGGGAAAGTATGAACCCGGGGCAGGTAGTTCGAGTGGATACACGTCGTGCGCTGAGCACTCCTGTAGGTATTGTATATCCATCTATTTCTTTACCTGAATCCTCAGACACATGAAAGACTCCATAGTCACCTCACTCGGTTGCTGTACAAGTGGCAAGTAAGTCAGTAGTAAATATCCAAGGCGACCAACTTGAATGGCGATGATAGGAGTCGTACATAGCACTTACGACGACGACGGAGTGCTGGGACAGCGAAACAAGTTATGAATCAGAACTTGCAAAAAGAAAGAGAGAAAATTGAAACCAAGAACCCCAACCCCAAAGCCATGGCCAGCAACGCGCACCCAATAACCCTCGAACGGCCTCGGATTGACATTCATGAAACATCCTCTGTAGATATGAAGTTCTGAACCGCATGTCCTTGTCAACCTTTGATATCATAGCGGGAGTGTATTATCTGGACATTATTTTGATTGCACTCGGTGAAAAATCGGTCTTTTTCGGACATAGAGGAGACCGGGGAATATGAGAACACTGCTGGGAATGAGAGAGTCCACTGCTTCAGGTTATATGAGGCGGACAGAGTGCGCAGCTGTATATACGTCTGTGTTCATCTTGGTGCTGATAACTTGGAGTACGAGCGGCAGACTTTGAGTTAATGAACTGTCTGTCATTGTCCAGCTGCCGTTCAGAACTTCCCCTATGGCTATGTAAGATGTAGATGATGATCCCCAGAATTTGACCGTCGATCAGAACAAGCTCAGAAAGAAAGAACCTAGATAATCCAGATGTGCTCAACGAAAGCATTCGGTGGTTTTTCGGACAAATCAAGGAAAGGTGAGTCTGAGAGAGATTTACCTCGTATACCAACCTTGATCCCCGTAGTAACATAATTTTCTGATCGTCAAGTCAAAAAGTTTCTTGAAGACATGATGATCGTTGTTCTCTACTGTCGACGTCCTTCCTTGATGTAGAATAAAAATGCATATGAAAGCAGCTCGTAACTTTTAATCGTTAATCGTTTTTCTCATCTCCCGTACCCGTATCATTCTCGTAATGAATCGTGTGCTCTCGCTCCCGGCGGTGGAGATATGGAGAGATGAGTATGTAGAAAGTGTAGAGATGATATGGGATATTTTGGAGATGCCCGTTGCATATGGTGCCTGTTGGTGCTGGTATTTGGTGTATCTTTGATGGTTCCGCGGCGTAACGAATTCTCCATTCGCAGGAGACACAGAGACTCTGATATCGTGTGATTGTAAATGAAGTGAATGTCGTCGGGCGCATACACCGACACCAGTGATTGTACAGCAAGGACTCTTGATGGAAAACAGGGTCGCCGTGACCTGTGGGGCGGGCCGGGCGGTTGGAGCTGGGAGACGGTTATTCAGTACTATTCAGTGACAGCCGAAAATCCACTGAAAATCCGAGGTCGTACACGGTGGTCGTATATCTGCGAGAACATTTCCTGTGAGTGACCCTCCACGCGTATAGACCATTCGTGCTGGGGAAAAGTAGTCAGTAAGTAGGTAAATGACACTGGCAGACTGCAGACAGTCCATACTTAGGAGAATAACATTTCTCCATCAGCGGATATCAGGTATCAAGACACTGATGTTTTTTGAAGTAAGAACCGCCGCAAGGTTTGATATGCATCGCAACTTTGACTGTGAAAATTAAAAGCAATAATGAACATCAGTAAGAGAATGAATAGAGGGACAAATAGAGGGTTGACTTGCTTATGATTTGACTCTGAAACTTTCGGGTCTCGAGCTTTCTAGACAGTAAATGTCCATTGAAGACTGAAACTTCCTGCAACGGTGAGTAAGTGGAATGGTCTGGAATGGTCATCGACGGCCTATGTCACTTGCTCACTTCCAAGTAAAGTTCAAACCCAGACAGACTCTCAATGATTAGGCACTCGATCGACGGCCAGGAGTGATGGGGAATGCTGCACACGACGGAGCAGTCACAGAAGAAAATAGACTGCAGCATTAGTGAGAGGATGAGTTAATCAGGGAAGACAGATTTGCAAGATCCTCAAACAGAGCACGTTAAACGATATTACATGCAGCGTCCACTGTCAGTAGTGAGGCAACCCCAAGGGACAGGAAAGAATATTGGATTGCTCGTTTGGGCTTTTGAGTAATGGACTGAGCACGATTACAACGTGGGACTGTAGGATTGGGGTTCAAGGAAGCATGGTCTTTGCTGTCGCACTATCCGCGGTAAGAACTCTGAAGAAAGAGGGTGAGGAGGCGCCTATTAGTACTTTGAGTCGAACAGAGTTGCCATTCAAAGGAATACATGGGTTCAGATTTAGAGACCATAATCGACAATTGACCATTGAAATAAACAGCCACTGGCAGACACCTGAAAAGAAAGAGGCGTTCTCTCATGACACGGAGATGGGATTGAGTTGGCCAACGAGAGGTTGAGCCTGAGAGGCGACCGAAGAGTAATATAACCTCCCAGCGACATCGTCGACGACCCAGTTGAGACCTTCGACGAGATTCTCGCCAGTAACCGCACTACAAGACCAGATTCTCCAGTGATGCGATTTGATAGAACTGAGGTCAAGAGCCTGACAAGAATTCAGAAAAGTAGATTCGGACCGACCGAGTAGAATCTTACGTCTCGGATTTCATTTTCGGTCATGGAGCCTTGCAAGTCTCTCTTGTTCGCGAACACCAGTAAAGACGCGCCCGCTAAACGCTTTGGGGCAAAGAGTGGCCACACCGCAGTTAGCAAACGGGGGTAGGATCGGCGGTATGGCTGATAGGAGACTCACATCTTCAAGCAGAAGGCTATGAAGTTCTTCTTTGCAGTCTTCCATCCGCATTCGGTCTCCCGAATCTACGACCCAGACTAGCGCGTCCGTCTGCTCGAAATAGTTTCGCCAGTATGGTCTGAGGGTCCGCTGACCACCCACGTCCCCTGATACAGTGTTGGGGCATGAAGAAGACGTCAAGAACGCGCTCCAAGTGACGACGTTACGTTACGCACAGATATTGAGCGTGTATCTTCGAAAACGAGTCAGAGTAGAACAGGAAATCGTAGCCAAGTGCTTGCCTTACTTGCCATGAATGAAGGTCTTGATATTGAAGCCGAGAGTAGGGCTTACGGTCATGATATCTTCTCCGTTTAGCTTTTTGATGATGGTCGTCTTTCCTGCGTTATCCAGGCCGCTGCACACTACGGGTGAGTCAAATGATCCGAGAACCCTTGGCGTACATACAGAAAGAGAATACGCATTTCCTTCTCCTTCATGCGGTTCTTTCTGATGACCGTAAGTAATCCCATAGTACTAGTGAGAGGAAGGTCGACAGTTCAACTTCCTTTTCGGCTCCACATTGGACTGGAGGTGAGTCGTGAGAACAATATTCCTAATTTGGAACCTTCTGCAGAAGGACGGCACCGCCCGCCTTTGCTGACTGGCAAATTTCCTTGCCATTACATCTTCACTGACGCCTGCATCCTTCTCATCTAACATTCAATGCCACCGAAAAACAAGGGAAAAAAATCCAAGAAGACCCAGGACGACGACTTCTGGTACATAAAATACAATCAAGCCTGTCTATTTCTATTGACATCTTGGTAGGGAAAACGCTGGGGAGTCTGTAGCGAACAACATCTCTACACTAGCTGGTGACGCATCCGATGATGATTCTAAACCCTCCGAATCAAAGGGTGGTTTTTCTGCTTTTGCTGCCTTGGGAGGCATGGACAATGATGCAGGCGGAGCAGAGGAAGAAGAGGAAGATTTCGGAGGTCTTATGGTACGATGCCCTTTTTGTTTGTGGCTAATTCATACAGACTGTCTCTAAAACGTGTTCTTTTATTTCTAGTCAGCAATCCAGGCAAGCACGAAATCAAAAAAGGACAAGAAGGACAAGAAGAAGAATAGGCCCACTTTCGATGATCTACCACCGGAAGAGGATGGTGAGGCAGCCGAGAGCAAGAAACCTGTTGAGATGACAGCTGAAGAATTGGCGGACGAAGAGTGGGGTCCTACAAAGGAGAAGGCGAAAAAGGGGAAGAAAGGCAAGGGGAAGAAAGGAAAAGCTCAGCAGGAGGAAGATGAAGAAGAAGCGGACGAGGAAGCGAAAACTGCGAAAGCAGAAGGTATGTATCGTACTGGAACCTTTCCAACGTTCCTGACAATTCCGCGCATATTCTACAGAGCCAAAAACTCAGGATGAAGAAAAGGCAGAGCCTCCGGCACAAGAGGACGATAATGCTGAACAGGATGGTGGAGAAGTCAAGATTCTCTCGAAGAAGGAGAAAGAGAAGCTGAAGAAAGAGCGAGAAAAGGTTCATATTCATACCTGTCCAGTCCACCCGAATAATGCTCATGCTTTTCATTAATCTAGGCCAAAAAGAAGGCTCAAGCTGCTGCGAAGAAGGTTGAGAGCGCTTCCACTGCTGATCAGGCCACATCATCGCCTGCCCAAGCACCTGAACAAGCCGAGAAGGAGGACGAGGGCGAAGAAGAAGCAGAGGTCGAGACTGGTGGAAAAGGTGATTCGAAAAAGAAGAAAAAGAAAAAAGCGAAGAAGGATGAGGACTCGACGCCTGCACCTGCTGCTGCTGCTCCCAAGAAGAAAGGTGGAATTAGTGCCCTGAAGGCCTTGATGGAAGAGAAGAAGCGCCTGGAAGAAGAAGCGAGACGCGCCGAAGAAGAGGAGCGGAAGCGTATAGAGGAAGAGGAGAGGAAAGCTGCTGAGGAGGAAAAACGGAAAGAGGAAGAGAAACAACGGAAGAAAGAGAAGGAGAAAGTAAGCTGTGTCTTCTTATCCTTGAAAGCTTTAATCGCTCATGGCATCATCAGGCTAAACGCGAGCTTGCCAAGAAAGAAGGACGACTTCTCACCAAGAAACAGAAAGAGGAGAAAGCGGCTGCAGAAATGAGGAAGAAAGCTCTTCTTGCGTCGGGCGTACAGATAGAAGGTCTGCAACAACAAGCCGCTGGCGCCCCTGTATCCAAAAAGCCTGTCTACGGCAACCGGAAGAAGAAAGGACCTGCAGAGAAAGACGCGTCACCGGCACCTGAATCCAGACCTAGATCGCCAGAGCCCGCATCGACACCCGCACAGAAAGCACCTGAACCTGAACCTGAGCCTGAACCGCCAGCCAACAGTGCAGAAAAGGACGACTGGGATGCTAGCAGCGAGGAGGAAGACTCTAAACCAGCTGAAGGAGTCAAGGACTCTTGGGACGCTTCCAGTGATGAGGAAGGGACACCTGCAAAGAAGGAAGCACCAGCAAAAGGTATGTTCAAACTAACGATTGTTTCCGTCTTTCTAACTGACTGTGTGCGTCAGACGCAAAATCTGCTGCTTCATCGACAGCTACGCCGGCCAAAACAAACGGCAAACCTGCACCATCAAAATCCACACCTGCTCCTTCATCGAAACCTACACCTGCTCCATCCAAACCCGCCGCTGCGAAGGAAGAATCTGAGTCTGAAGAAGAGTCAGACGAGGACTCTGACGAGGACTCGGAAGAAGACTCTTCAGAGGAAGATTCAGACGAAGAGTCTTCCGATGAAGAAATGTCCAAAGCTCAGCAGATGGCAGCTCAGAGGAAAGCTGAAGCTGCTGAACGACGAGCCAAAGTGCATGAAGCTGCCCTTGCTGCCCGCAGCAAGGATAATCTTCGTAGTCCTATTTGTTGTATTCTTGGACACGTCGATACTGGTAAGACAAAGCTATTGGACAAGGTGATCTTTCCTCTATATCTCTCATGTCCAGATCAATTTACTGACTTGGATTCCCCCAGATTCGTCAAACCAACGTCCAAGAAGGAGAAGCTGGTGGTATCACTCAACAGATTGGTGCTACCTACTTCCCGGTGGAGGCAATCCAGACCAAGACTGCGGTCATGAACAAGGTAAGATCTGTTCTAGGCTTTCGTTGGGGCACGATGTCGCTCATCATGGGCACGGTATACTAGGATGGATCTCAAGAGTATAAGATTCCTGGGTTGCTCATCATCGATACACCCGGGCACGAATCCTTCACCAACCTGCGTTCTCGTGGAAGTTCATTGTGTAATATCGCGATCCTGGTCGTCGACATTATGGTATGGTCTTCTACTCAAACCGTCAGGCATGAACTAACGGCCAACTAGCACGGTCTTGAAGCACAAACACTGGAATCCCTTCGTCTTCTACGTGATCGTAAAACGCCCTTTATTGTGGCGTTGAACAAGGTGATTAGTCTCCGGTAATTAATTTCCAGGCAGTCAAACTGAGAAGGATGATGCCTCAGATTGATCGTATGTACGGCTGGCAACCTACACCGGATGGCGCTTTCCGAGAGTCGCTAGCGAAGCAAACTCGAGCAGTCCAACGGGAGTTTGAAGACCGAGTATCCAAGACCATCCTCGCATTCGCTGAAGAAGGTTTGAATGCAGTGTTGTACTATGAAAACAAAAACTTTGCTCGGAACGTATCGCTAGTGCCCACCTCTGCGATTACAGGAGAAGGTGTACCCGACATGATCATGCTTCTGGTCAACCTGACGCAGCAGAGGATGAGTGACCGGTTGATGTACCTCTCTGAACTTGAATGTACGGTTCTGGAGGTCAAGGTCATTGAAGGTCTGGGGACGACCATCGACGTCGTGTTGTCGAATGGTATCTTGCGGGAAGGAGACAAGATTGTGGTTTGCGGTTTGAATGGCCCTATTGTCACCCAGGTCCGAGCCCTTCTCACTCCTCAACCTCTGCGTGAGCTCCGTATCAAGGTAAGCTAATTAGCCCCTTTTTAACCGACCAACATGCTGACTGCGTTTCAGTCTGCGTATGTCCACCACAAGGAAGTGAAAGCTGCGTTGGGAGTCAAAATTACTGCTCCTGATCTCGATAAGGCTATCGCTGGTTCACGGTTGCTCGTCGTTGGTCCGGATGACGACGAGGATGATATGAAGGAGGAAGTCATGTCGGATTTGACTTCGTTGTTGAACAGCATCGATAAGTCTGGCAGGGGTGTCTGTGTGCAAGCTTCTACCTTGGGTTCATTGGAAGCTTTACTCGATTTCTTGAAATCCAGCAAGATTCCAGTGTCCGGTATCAACATTGGTCCTGTTCACAAGAGGGACGTTATGCGTGCAGGTACTATGTTGGAGAAGGCGAAGGAATTGGCTTGTATACTTTGCTTCGATGTCCCGGTAGACAAGGATGGGGAGCGCCTGGCAGAGGAAATGGGTATCAGGTTGTTCAAGGGTGAGTGATGCCTGTTCGTTGGCCGTCACAGTCATCTCATCTCTATCTCTCTTAGCTGACATTATCTATCACCTATTCGACAAGTTCACCGCTTACAACCAAGAAATTACAGAGGCGAAACGAAGGGATGCTGCACCTCAAGCTGTCTGGCCTTGTAGACTGAAGATAATCGCCGCCTTCTGTAAACGAGATCCCATCATATTGGGTGTCGATATCCTTGATGGATCGCTACGAGTAGGAACGCCCCTCGCCGTCGTCAAAATAGACCCCACCACTCAAAAGAAGGAAATTATCGATCTCGGAAAAGTGTATGTCGTCGCCTTGCGAATCAGGCGTGTCCCGGCAACAAGTTGACCCCTCTCTCTTCTCTTCACAGGACATCTCTCGAGATTAATCACAAGGCATACGATGTAAGTCCATTCCCAGTTTTGTTGACTCTTACCCTAGTCTTGGTTCACTGACGTTTGCATCTGACAATTCAGGTTGTGAAAAAATCCCAAGCGGGAGGTGGTGTTGCCGTTAAGATAGAGCATGCTGTATATCAATCAGCGAAGATGTTTGGACGTCATTTTGATGAGAAGGATGAACTGCTCAGTCACATCACCCGACAGAGCATTGACGTTTTGAAGGTACATACTTTATTCTCCGTCTTTCTTTGAAGTTCGATGCAGTCCCGACTCACGTTTTTCTTCAATCTAGGCCTCCTTCAAAGCGGATGTTTCTAATGAGGAATGGCTACTCATCAAGGCACTTAAACCTGTACGTAGAATAACGTCTTTACATGGCTTTCTTTCACTCACATCCATCTGTTCTCAGCGATTCGGCGTTCAGTGAGGGGCGGTACGGATTAGGAATGGATTGCGTACATAGAATCAGATAACGGATCACATGTGTTACTAAGTAGATGTTGTAAAAATGTAGCAAATTGTCTTATCTCATCCTTGCTTCTCCCTCCCACTTGAAGGTTGGCCTTTCTCACGTTCGTGCAGAAAATCCGCCAAACCCAGACATCAAGCATGTCGACAGACTCTAAGTCCAACGACGACCGGGAAGCCGCGTCTCTGATAGACCAAGATCAACTCCAGCTGGTAAAACAACTCACATTCACTCATATTTACAAGGGACACAAGGCTATGGGAAGAACACTTCCTTCGGAGATCTGGGCTGCTTGATACCATATCGTGAATCCGGGTAACGTCTCACCTAGTGGTAAATATCACTGGAAATGGGCTGCGGGTATCCTTGCTGAATGGGTCTTGTCGTCTCAATGGTTGTGTCTGTCTGTCTTATTAAAGCGGTCCATGGAATGGAATAGGTTGTCGAGACCTTTCTTTCGTTCTATTTCTCATTGTTGATAAGACGATAGACACCGAGACCGACCGAGACTAAGACCATTCACAAGGGTTGAGATTATACCGCTTGAACCTGATCAGCGCTCAGACCTGCGTAGGGAATGCCCCAGTGTCTTTTTACCCTTTTCTTTCGCCTCCTTGGGAGGCCGTAGCAGTGTACTGACGGGTGTGTGTTTGTAGCAAAAATTAGGCTATAAACAGGTGTGTTGTTTTTTCTGTGCTATTCGAATAGTTGGGGTTCTGACTGGTTCTTGCTCTATGTTTTCGAATTTGTTCCTTGTCTTGGTCCCTTGCACGAATACACCTCGCCAATCTTACCAACCTAAACAACCTCAACCTTCAACTTTCAAAGCAATTGCATCGAACCTGGCACCTCGTCGAAAGCTTTGCAGCGAGTTTTTGTGCTTTGAACTTTATCGGTGGTGTCAGGTTAGTCTTTCTTCGTTGTTACTCACTTGGAACAGTTTACTGATTTTATTATTCCTTAACAGATCCGTTCTCTTCCTCGGTTTACTCTCCGGTGGTCCCGCTGCGATATGGTATGTCATTCTTTCTATTCCTCGCATTCCTTCTCTCTTTTTTTTTTCATTTTGTCTCCTTCCTTCTTTCTTTCTTTCCCTTGGCTAATCTCTTCCCCCCTCAAAGGTCGTCCTACATCGTCACCATCATCTTCATGACCATCACTGCCGCCGTCCTAGCTGAAATATGCTCTGCCTTGCCTCTCAGCGGTTCGATTTACATCTGGGCAGCTGAAAGCGCTGGACCCAAGTACGCTAGATTCTTTGGATTCGTGGTCGCTTGGTGGAGTTGTACGGCTTGGATGACGTTTACGGCTAGTAATTGTCAGGTGTGTTTTTGGTTTTTGACTTTGGATTTTTTGCATTTGAGTGGTACTTTTTTTTTCTTCTTCTCACTGTGTTGTCCAAAGTTTTGGGGAGACGAATACTTTGACTGACTGACGCTACCTTTATGCTATACGTTTAGACCACAGCAAACTACATCGTCTCCCAACTCGTCGTCTGGGACGTCTCCTTCCCCGGTGGCATCTCCTCTTCCAATGTCAAATGGCGTGCGTTCATTTGGGCTGTATCCGAAGCACTCTTGCTCCTCTCGGTTTTGATTAATCGGTTGCCGCCGAAGTGGTAAGTCTTTCTTATCTTGCTATGTATAAGTATATGTATATCTCATACTTATGTTCGAAACGCAGGTATTCGATGGTGTTCAAGTTCTCAGTGGGACTGATGATGTTGGATTTCTTTTTATGTGTGATTTGGTTACCGATTGGGGTGAGTAGGACTTATGGGTTTAGGAGTGCGGGGGAGGTGTTTACTGGGACTTGTGAGTGGTTTTTTTTTTTTTCTCTTTCTCAAGATGGTGGATGGTGGATGTTGGACGTTGACGTGTCCTTTTTCTTTCCTTTTTTTTTTTTTGCAGATAATGGAACTGGAGCTCCCCCGGCTTGGAATTGGATTTTGTCCTTGTGAGTATGATTCCAGTGCACCATGGTTTTGGTGACGTTCCGCTCACCTGGTCTAATTGCATTTAGCCTCTTCACTGCTGGTACAATGACCGGTTTTGACGCTTCTGGACATATTGCTGAAGAAACTAAAAATGCTAGGTAGGTACTCTACCGTCCTAGTCTGACTCTGGACGCTGATTGTCTTCTTCTTTTCGTGTCCCACCCCCAGCATTGTCGCAGGCAAAGGCATTCTCACCAGCGCCATCGCCACAGGTGTCCTTGGCTTCATCACGACGATTTTGTTCCTGTTCTGCACCCCTGATCTCGACACGTTGTTTGCATTGGAAGCTCCTCAGCCTTTTGTGCAAATTTATGCGATGGCGTTGGGTAAAGGACCGAGTGTGTTTATGACGATTATTGCGGTTATTGGGTTAATTTTGGTGAGTTCTTACCCGTTTCCTCAGTTTCACGAAAACGTTGACGAGAATGTTGACGTTGCTCTCTGCTACTTGGTGCAGAACACAAGCATCGCCATCGTCGCCGCCTCCCGCCTCATTTTCGCTGTTGCCCGAGACGGCGTCCTACCCATGTCCTCCTGGATAGGCACCGTCACACCCAACGGGCAACCTCAAAATGCCGTCACTGTCATATACATATTCGGTGCTATACTGTTATGTACGATTTTACCTAGCACCGTAGCTTTTACAAGCTTGGTCTCGGCCGGTGCGGTACCAACGATTGCGGCGTATGGGTTGATTGCGCTGTTGAGGTTGGTGATGACGCCGGATAGGTTTTTGGGGAGTAAGATGTTGTTGGGGAAGAGGATGGTTAGGGCTTTGTTTGGTTGGACGGGTGGGGAAGGGGAAGCGGGTAGAGGGGGAGGTGGACGAAGGGGAGGTGGAAGATGGTTGGCAAAGTTGTGCTACTTATCCGCAGCGGTGTTCAATGCGCTGATTGTTGCGGTCGATGTTTCACCGTTTTTCTTTCCGGTGGATGCGGAGAATTTTAATTTTGTGAGTGTTTTTTCTTTGCCCTTTTCTCTTTCGGTGTGTCTTGATTGACTGACTATGACTATGATCATGACTATGATTTTAGGCATGCGTCATCTTTGGTGCTGTCACCATCTTTGGAGTCCTCAGCTGGTGGTTCACTCCGGAGGAAAAATGGTTGCGTCGGGAGGTTGTTTTGAAGGCTCTGGAGAGTGACGGTGATGAGAATGCTGATGAGAATGCTGCTGCTGGCAACTGATCATATCATAATGCGCAATGCCCTTTCCGGAATTCTTGCTCTTGCTGCTATCTATCTACACTTAGTTTGAGTTGATTAGCGCCGCCATATATACGAGTACAATGTTTGCCTGACGATTGGACCACCAATACTGGAGTTTTGGTGGGTATTGAGACCGATTTGAGGCCCCCGAGGCAGGTAGGCGCGACCTACCCCCCGGGGTGTCTCTGAGTTCCATACTTCGTGCGTAAATGTATTTCCCCGGGGAGACACATCAGTTTTGTCTTGGTAGTGTATGTTTATGTTACTCTTTATGTTCTATGCTCCTATGTTACGTCTATGATTTATGCTTTCCTTTCCTAGCAAGGTCCCAATCCCTTACGCAGACCGCGGGCTTGTTGTGTAATGACCTTGTCAGTGCACACTGCAAGTACATTCCTAACGCTACTCCAAAAAAAAAAAAACAACGTTACAAGTTAATGGATTCACACTTCACGTATCCTCCAGGCCCCTCCCTCTTTCATGCATATTCCGTGTCTGTGCAACACAACTACGCTTTCACTCTGCTTTTGACGAGCAGAAGCTTTTTCGTTTTTTTTTTTTTTTTTGCCTTTCTGAAAGTTTGTACTTTGACCACTTCAATGTATGCTTGATACCATTCAATACTTTCGACCTACGATCATTCTGTGCTCAGTATTTCAACTGCTCAATAACTGCATCACTATTCAAGAATTCACATCTCTCCTTCAACTTCTGCGCCGCCAGCGCCTTATTAGAGCCTTTTCCTTCCAACGTCGACATTCCCGGATCAGACCCTCCAACGACATAAACACTCGCATCCATCATCTCAGCACCGGGCTGATAACTCCCTTTCCATCCCTGCAAAGTATCCTTCCCTGTTATCGTAGGCCGCCCGGTAGTAGCAAACGACGACCAAGACCTCGACACTTGCTCTAGTAAAGAGAAATCAGACGAAGTAGGGTGGACGAGGCCGGTGTTGTTGTATGTGGCAAAATTAGCGTAGACGTAGGCTAGTTCAGAGGTATGGATCACTCCGAGACCGGGGAGGCCTCCCCTTTCCAAGGAGGGTGTGAGGATGGTTTGGTTGAAGGAGTACAAGAAGACTGGAGGCACTGGAACGCCACCATCCGGGGCTTCGTAAGGGTGATCCTCAGCGAACTTGTCCGCCATAGCATGCCCAAACAAGAACGACGGGCAGGCGAGTAGGATATCCCGGAACACTTGAGCAGTGCGGTAAAATTCTGCTGAGAGACCGGCTTCGGTATTAGCATTGAAATCTTCTACTGGGTATAGCTCGAGAAGACGGCTGATAGTAGTCTGAGTAAGGTCGGGGTAGAATGTGTGTAAAAACTCCTCCATAGTCGTATTGGCTGGCGTAAAAAGCGTCGCATCTTCCTCCGTCCACCCAATAATAACTGGCATGCGAACAAATCGACCTTGACGGGTCAGTTCGGACGACGCTGACGGGAGGAAATCGCCATCTACGGTGGGTAAATAAATATCTCCATCATTTTGGCTTGAAGTAGAGTCGTGTTGTTGGATAGTTATGTTGAGAAGCATTTCCATAGGAAGATTTCGTAGACAGGCTAATGTTTTGCTGCCTTGTGGATTCCCAAAGGTGTCGCACCCGGTGAGGTTAGCAACGGCGTTGAAGGTGTCGAAGGTCAGGTTGCTGGTGGAAGTGGGTTCGAGGGCGGTGCTTTCCATGATGGCACCGTGGAAAGGGGCACCTTTGGTTCCACCGTAGGCGAGGATTTGGAGAGTGACGCTGAGAGCTGTATTTATCATGGTTAGCGCGACATTTCAAGGGGAGAAAGTTAGGTCGAAGCAACTAGACGAAATTCGGATTGATTGCGACAGCTGGAGAGGGAAGCATGGGTGAAAGTTTAACGAAAAGATGATCCTTACCTCCTGATGACTGTCCAAAAATGGTGACTTTATCAGGGTTGCCTCCAAAAGAACCAATGTTTTCCTATAGACTGTATTTCAGCATCTCTCTTCACATGTACCTCAGAGCTTCTTGACTAACCTTGACCCATTCAAGAGCTAACCTCTGATCCTTCAGGCCGACGTTGAGGTCGTTGGTTTCCCTCAAGGCTTCAGAAAGCGCGAATCCAAAGACTACAATAATACAGTACATTAGAGCCCACTTCAGAAAAGAGCTATGTATGGACTCACTGTTTAAACGATAATTCATTGCTACGAAGATAACAGGAAGTCCATTCGCGACTGACTGCAAGATCAGCGCGTCCGGTTCATTCGTCCTTTCGTTGATGTGTCCGTTGAATAATCCACCTTTCGAAAAAGAAAAAAAAAGAAGAAAGACGTCAGAGGTCAGAAAGTCCTCAGCCCTCATGAACGCAACGCAGCGCGGTGACATGAAAGTAAGACAGAAGTACACACCTCCATAGATCCACACAAAAACAGGCAACCCATCCCCCTCCTTCGCCCCCTCAGGTCTAGCAACCTTCAACCTCAAACAATCCTCACTTAAATCCGCTTCCGTCAAATTACTAAACCAAGGAAACCCAGGCGCGATCGTTTGAGGACAAACGGGTCCTGGGACTGTAGCGTTGTAGATTGTACCCGAGGGCAAATACGCAGGTTCGGGAGAAGCGAAACGACGAGATCCAGAGGTGGAGAGGCCGTAAGGGATGTTGAGGAATTTCTCTACACCGGGTGAAGAGGTGATTCCGAGGAATGTGACGTTGTGCTTAGTGTCGATGACAGTTGGATCAGCGAAAACAGAGGGTACCAGTGCTAGGGAAAGACTCAAGAAGATGAGGAACGTCGAAGCCGACTTGAGCAGACTGAGACTGCCCAGTGGTAATGGCATATTTCTTCTGAGGAAGTTGACATTGGCGGAACGTTTTATGTAACAGTTAAAAAGGCGCTAGTTAGTTAAGTATTCCGCCGCTGCGCTTTTTGAGAAACAAAAAAAAATAATTCATCGGCTAGTCCGAGATATCACTCGGCTCTGGATGTCTCAATTATTCCGCCGCTGCGCTTTTTGAGAAACAAGAAAAAATAATTCATAGATATACACGGCGTGGTCCTCTACGAACATGCCGGGTGTAAACGCAGTATAGCCCGCCACTGCGTACGTCTACTCTAATTCCTTACCAATGAAATCGAGCACGTCATCTTCGTGACGGTAGTCCCACAGCAGTTGATTAGATCAGGGACTTACAGAGCGGTTTGATCGACCGCGGTGTAACCTATCTATCTATCTATTTCATCAATTTCAAACCTTTGCAGAAGTGACTGGCTCGAGTCTACTGCTTTATTGAGGGCTGGCTCGTTAAACTGTACGCTCTATTACTCGGACAACGTCTGCTGCGGCGGGATGAAGCTTTTCATACGAATGGCAGTCATGACCAGTTATGATCGTCAAGTTTACCTCAAGTGATGGCGGCGATTTACGACGTGCTCACCAGAACTTCAATCCCTCGTCTGGTCCTCAACAGCTGTCTGAAAATATCTGTACGTTGCTTCGAGAAGATACTTACTCTATAAGAAGCCAACGTTCTCAGCACTTTCGAGCCCCAAGTCTATTCCCGCGCTTTTAAACCGTTCATTATTCCAAACCTTATGTCTACCACCACCTTCTACAAATCCATCCAATTCCGTGGTTCCTCCACCGGGGAAATCGTCCAGAAAACCTTCACTTATGACCTGGACGGGCTTGCGCCAAACGAAGTCATCATCAAAGTGACGGCTAGTGGACTGTGCTTTACCGATATCCTTATGTTGGAGAAGGACATGGTCTTGGGGCATGAAGGTGTGTCTGTGTTGTGTCCACTTTTGCCCAGTACATTTAGTCCAACCTCTTTAAGGTGTCGGCATAGTCCAAGCTGTCGGATCCGGCTGCAAGAACGTCAAAGTCGGTGATAGAGTCGGTTGGGGAGGGACCAACAGTTAGTACGAAGCCCAGATCCGTCTGACAGCACTACTTCTTACTTCAATCACACGCATACTGGCTACACCTGTACCCGACACTGTGCGTGAACAGGCTGCTGCCAAACCTGCGAATTTTGCCACGGCCAAGACGACGCCTACTGCCCCCAAATTGAATGGTACGGTTTCACCAACCCCAACTCTGGTTCTCTCAGCTCCATCTCAAAATCTCAAGAATCCTGGCTCTTTGAAATCCCACCCGAGATGACAGACATCGACGCCGCTCCTCTCATGTGCGCAGGTGCAACTGTCTGGTCACCCATTATCCGGAATTGTAAATGTTTCGATCGGGTAGGCGTCATCGGATTTGGAGGCCTAGGTCATCTCGTGATTCAATTCCTTCGAAAGATGGGTTGTGAGGTTGTAGTGTTTTCGACAGATGGTACGAAACGGGAGGAAGCGATTTCTCTGGGCACGAATGAGTTTTATTGTGTCAAGGGCTTGAAAGATTATGGAGAGTTGGGTATTAAACCCGTGGATCGGATGTTGATTTGTACGTCAGTGAAGATTCAGATGGGGCAGTTTTATCCAGTCTTGAAGCCGAGGGCGACAATTATCTCGCTCACAGTGGGCGGCACCGTGACTGAGGGGGATCCGGACTCTTTGACGGTACCATATGCCCAGCATGTTTTGACAGGAATTACGCTTCATGGAAGTGTGATTTCGCCGAGGTTGGAACAGTGCGTTGGTATTCTTTTTCTGGAGATTTTTGTACTTGACTGAAACGGGCCTGTTTTAATTATGTTATAGCCAGAAAATGCTAGACTTTGCGGCACGTAACGAGATACATGTTATGGCAGAAAAGTTTCCCATGACTTTGCAAGGTGTCAATGAGGCTGTCGAAAAGTTGAGGAGTGGAAAGATGAGATACCGTGGTGTACTTGTTCCGAATCTGGGGAGCGATGGAAGTTGAGAAGAGAAGGAAGCGCTATCCTAGGCCTTTTTCTTGATTGGGCAGTGCTATGTTGCCGTTATCACCGCTGAGTCCCTCTTCCCCAAGAAGCTGACGACCGTGGTCTCTTGAGAGTATTGGAATGGAAGTCGCCTTTGCCTCTTCGAAGTGCCCCAGGGCTGTCGTCATGTATATCCAAATCGTACAAATACATACCCTGGATTCTATGTATCATATAATGTGCCTTGAATGCCGTATAGCTGGTACATGGATAATGCGTACCCTATGAACTTTCAAGGTGTACTTACCCTCAAATCTTGACACTTCTAAATTTGAAACCCATCCCGTTCCCATTCTCAAAACCGCAAAGCGAAAGAAAAGGAAAGGGACAGAAGCGACATGTTGACCGGGTACTCCCAGCCAACCATCTCAATCCCAACCCCAATCCCATCCCAATCCCCCAATCCCAATCCCCCAATCCCAATCCCCAATCCCAATCCCAATCCCAACCACGGAACCTGAGGCCTGACCGCCAGCCGCCAGACTATAACTCTATAACTTGACATAAGAACACTGTAAGTGACCTATAATGGGAAGATATGAGCTATAGAGGGTAAATCGTGCCGCCCGTGATGATTTGGTGTATATTCCGTTCTTTTTTATGCTGTTACCGCGTACTAGTCAACATACTGCCAGACCCTTTCAGTGGTGGGTACTGCATCAATTGAGGAACGCTGACATTTTCATTTGGAATGCACGAAGAGAAGTGTTTCAAGCTCAAGGGAGAGACGCATGCGTGAAGGAAGTTCGGAGTAAGCGCGGCCAACCTCTCCTTCTGATTCGTTCATCTTCTGCTGCAAATCTGTGGCTCCAACTCACCCAAAATCTGCCATCCTATGTATACGACGCACAGCCTCGAATCATGTAAAAGCATGCTACGCAGCGAACAGTAAGGCATGCCGCATGTACATGCATCTTGTCAAACTGCTGTCTCTACTTATACTTAGAACGAGGCGCCTATCTCTTCATCGATGATCTTGTGAAGCTACAAGCTACAACTTGTGGGAAGGAGTACAGCAGGAACACTTATTACTGCGGTCTCCTTAAACCTCTTGTCTCTGCCCTTGACACTGCGATTCACGACATGGACCAGAACACTTCAACCATCGCAGAACTACGTGCCGAACAAGTTGACCAGATTTCGGACAACCTACCCAGGCCTTCATATCACCTAGCATCACTGCACATGTCTGCTTCTGCTGATTCGTCATCATCATCTCCGCTATCTCAACGACTGCATTGGGTAATGGAAGGATTGAAGAAGTTATTCAATGAGCTCGAACCAAAGCAACTCGTCTTTGTACTGCCGAAGATGGAGAAGCTGATGGAACGTGCTAACGAAACCAAAGGGCTGGATTTCCGGGAATTTGACCAGTTTTTGCAAGATTCGGGCTTGGGTAGACTGCTGATTGTTAAAGAGAAAAAAAGTGAGGCCTCATTAACTATAGTATGTTATTCACCCGTTTACTAACATTATCTTTGCTTGTCTTTCATTATTATCATTTTTTCCAGGTAAAATGCCGCTAGTTCGTTATCTGCCTTGTATCTCCGACCTTCCGCCTTCCGAAGTCAATGGACCTGCTGCGCCTGAATGGCTGGCAATGTTAGTGCATCCTCCCAAAGGTACCACCTCGTCTGACGTCCCGTCCAGGTTTGTGCATTCAGATGTACCATCCATCTGTATCGAAGACCATAACGCATGCTGCAATATCTGTCTGGAAGATTTTGAAGAACCACCGCTGGCGCTAGAGTTTCAAGATGGCGGCAGTGATGATATGGACCTGATGGCAGAAGATGACGGGACCCAAGCGAGTCCTAAACCATTGAGAAAGTTGATATGTGGGCATGTTTTGCATGTCAGTCTACCCCTTAGCTTTCGCATTGCTCTCAGTTGCCCGTTGTGATTGACCATGTCTTCAGGAAGAGTGCCTACCCATATTCCAAAGTGATGACTATAACGAAACGTTTGAGTGCCCCGCATGCCGCACAAAAGTTTGGACTCCCTCGCCAGAGGAATTTTCGCTTCTCTCGGCTGAAATTCCTCGTAACGCTGCACATAACAGTATCTCCTCGGACCAACAGGAGATTTATGACGATTACTACGGCATTATTCTACCATGGGAAAGGATACACCAGAAACTATTGGACTGGGCTATCTCGTTGCCTATCAGCGAACTTGACGAAGCCCTTAATAGCACTACTCATGGGCGCTCAGTCAGCGATATAGCTTTGCGTATTTGGACTAGCCAGACCTACAAGAGATATATTCATTCCAGGATGACAGGTAGCCCTGGAGGAGTCGTGGATTGCTTATTTGTGGATCCCAGAATGGCACATATGATTAACACTTCCATCTCCGAAGGGGAATATAGGGACGCGGGTAGGATGTTGAGAGAGCTTTGGGATACCTCCGGTCTGCAGGGTGCGCCTCGTTTATTGGTGGTATTAGCCAAGCAGTTTACAGATGAACACCATTGGGTGGTGCACAACTTCTCGCTACCTGATGGTGCTCTGACAACATACCATTTTTACCCTGATGCCCATGATTTTTATCGTCCTGCGTTCCAATGGTTGTCCGTCATCCGTCTTGCATGGCCTGATGTGGCCATCAGTCTTGGCATGCTAAAGCTGGTCCATGCTCGCCAATCAATGCAACTGGCCGTTGACAACTCTGTTGCTGCAGCTGGTGTCTGGTACAACATCATCATGGGTTTACCGGTGGAACATAGTGTGGATCTCGAACGTCTCAGGGATGTTATCGGTACCGAGGTCAGAAGTCTTCGTCAAAGATATACCACATGGGTAAATCATTTATCAATGTTACTCGGTGACCTATATGGGAAGATATGAGCAAGAGGGTATATCATGCCATGATGATTTGCTGTATATTACTCGGTTCTTTTTTATGCTTTTACCATGTACTACTGTAACCCATCGTCAACATACTGCCAGACTCCTTCAGTGGTGGGTACTGCATCAATTGAGGAACGCTGACAATTTCATTTGGAATGCACGAAGAGAAGTGTTTCAAGCTTAAGGGAAAAACGCATTGGAATACGCATGTGTAAAGGAAGTTCTGAGTAAGCGCGGCCAACCTCTCCTTCTGATTCGTTCATCTTCTGCTGCAAATCTGTGGCTCCAACTCACCCAAAATCTGCCATCCTATACGACGCACAGCCTCGAATCATGTAAAAGCATGTTACGCAGCGAACAGTAAGGCATGCATACATGCATCCTGTCAAACTGCTGTCTCTACTTATACAAGTTAGAACGAGGCGCCTATCTCTTCATCGATGATCTTGTGAAGCTACAAGCTACAACTTGTGGGAAGGAGTACAGCAGGAACACTTATTACTGCGGATTCCTTAAACCTCTTGTCTCTGCCCTTGACACTCCGATTCACGACATGGACCAGAACACTTCAACCATCGCAGAACTACGTGCCGAACAAGTTGACCAGATTTCGGACAACCTACCTAGGCCTTCATACCACCTAGCATCACTGCACATGTCTGCCTCTGCTGATTCGTCATCATCATCTCCGCTATCTCAACGACTGCATTGGGTAATGGAGGGATTGAAGAAGTTATTCAATGAGCTCGTTGAACCAGAGCAACTCGTCTTTGTACTGCCGAAGATGGAGAAGCTGATGGAACGCGCTAACGAAACCAAAGGGCTGGATTTCCGGGAATTTGACCAGTTTTTGCAAGATTCGGGCTTGGGTAGACTGCTAATTGTTAAAGAGAGAAAAAGTGAGGCTTCATTAACTACAGTATGTTATTCACCCGTTTACTAACATTATCTTTGCTTGTCTTTCATTATTATCATTTTTTCCAGGTAAAATGCCGCTTGTTCGTTATCTGCCTTGTATCTCCGACCTTCCGCCTTCCGAAGTCAATGGACCTGCTGCACCTGAATGGCTGGCAATGTTAGTGCATCCTCCCAAAGGTATCGCCTCGTCTGACGTCCCGTCTAGGTTTGTGCATTCAGATGTACCATCCATCTGTATCGAAGACCATAACGCATGCTGCAATATCTGTCTGGAAGATTTTGAAGAACCACCGCTGGCGCTAGAGTTTCAAGATAGCGGCAGTAATGATATAGACCTGATGGCAGAAGATGACGGGACCCAAGCGAGTCCTAAACCGTTGAGAAAGTTGATATGTGGGCATGTTTTGCATGTCAGTCTACCCCTTAGCTTTCGCATTGCTCTCAGTTGCCCGTTGTGATTGACCATATCTTCAGGAAGAGTGCCTACCCATATTCCAAAGTGATGACTATAACGAAACGTTTGAGTGCCCTGCATGCCGCACAAAAGTTTGGACTCCCCCGCCAGAGGAATTTTCGCTTCTCTCGGCTGAAATTCCTCGTAACGCTGCACATAACAGTATCTCCTCGGACCAACAGGAGATTTATGACGATTACTACGGCATTATTCTACCATGGGAAAGGATACACCAAAAACTATTGGACTGGGCTATCTCGTTGCCTATCAGCGAACTTGACGAAGCCCTTAATAGCACTACTCATGGGCGCTCAGTCAGCGATATAGCTTTGCGTATTTGGACTAGCCAGACCTACAAGAGATATATTCATTCCAGGATGACAGGTAGCCCCGGAGGTGTCGTGGATTGCTTATTTGTGGATCCCAGAATGGCACGGATGATTAACACTTCCATCTCCGAAGGGGAATATAGGGACGCGGGTAGGATGTTGAGAGAGCTTTGGGATACCTCCGGTCTGGAGGGTGCGCCTCGTTTATTGGCGGTGTTAGCCAAGCACTTTTCAGATCAGCGCTATTGGGTGGTGCACAAGTTCTCGCTACCGGATGGTACTCTAACAACATACGATTTTTTGCCTAAATCTCGTGCTTTTCGTCCCAGTCGTCCTACGGAGTTATGGTGGGTTGCCTTTCGTCTTGCATGGCCTGATGCTGCCATCTGTCCAAACTCCGACATGCCAAAGCCGATTCATCTTCGTCGACCAATGCAACTGGGCGTTGAGGACTCTGTTGCTGCAGCTGGTATATGGCACAACATCCTCTTGGGTTTCCCAGCTGAACATAGTGTCAATCTCGAACGTCTCAGGGATCTTATCCGCACTGAGGTCGACAGTTTCCGTCAAACCTATCAAACCTATACCCCACGGGCAAATCATCTACCAATGTTCCTTAGTGACCTATACGGGAAGATATGTACTAGAGGGTATATCGTGCCGTGATTTGCTGTATACTTTCTTTTTATGCCTTTACCACGTACTACTATAATAACCTATCGTCATCATACTGCCAGACACTGTCATGGTCGTGTCGAGATTAATACTTCACCAACTGAGGAACGTTGATAATTTCATCTGCAATGCACGAAGAAGTGAAGTGTTTCGAGGGAGAGATGCGCGTGCGGCGTGATTCTGAAGGAAGTTTAGGCTATGAGTAAGCGCGGCCAATCCTCTTCCGTTCGTCTCAATCTGTTGCAACTCACCCAAAATCTGCCATCCTATCCAACACACAGCCTCGAATCATGTAACAGCATCCTACACAGCGAACAGTAAGGCGTAGATGCCTCTTGTCAAACTGCTGTATGTACTTATACTTAGAACGAGGCGCCTATCAATGATCTTGCGACATCAGGAACACTTATAATCGCGGCGGTTTCTTTAAACTTGTCTCTCCACCCTCGACACTCCGATTCACGACATGGACCAGAACACTTCAACCATTGCAGAACTACGTGCCGAACAAGTTGACCAGATTTCGGACAACCTACCTAGGCCTTCATGCCACCCGGCATCACTGGACGCTTCTGCTGCAGATTCATCATCATCATCTCCGCTATCTCAGCGACTACATTGTGTAATGGAGGGGTTGAAGGAGTTATTCAATGAGCTCGAACCAGAGCAACTCGTCTTTGTACTACCGAAGATGGAAAAGCTGATGGAACGCGCTAACGAAACCAAAGGGCTGGATTTCCGGGAACTTGACCAGTTTTTGCAATATTCAGCTCCATCATCAGGTGGTGTCTCTCATCCGCCAGCGATCTCCCCAAGGCCGCCCAATCAACATCCACCTTCTAGTACTGAACCTTCCCCAACTGTGTCATCGTCACCACTCTCTGATCCATCACAGAACCAACAGCCTCAGTCCCAACCACATCCACAACCTCAACCGCAATCTATACCTTCCACATCCGCCGTATCTATACCGCGAGCCGTACCCAAGTAAGTTTTGTGTTCGTTTGTGCATCCGCTGGCTATCTAAATATTTTTTTTCTAGTACACCAGCTCTTGGACATGGAGTAGGGCTCATAAGATTGTTACAATTTAGTGGCTTTCTAGCGAACGAGAGCAAACAAGTGCGTTAAGTCTTCTTCCTTTACGTATTGCGTACTGACATGTAACCCAAAGAAACTCCAACTGTGTTGGTGGAACGATTTAATTCGAGAATACTTCTCGCCCAAGGCTGTAATGCGGTTTACATTATGGAAGGACAGCCAACGGAATGAGGCGAAACCTTTTGGTCAATCTCCCACCATACTCTGCTTGCCGGTGTTTTTCTAATCTTCCTTTGGTTCTTAACAGAAATTGGTGTTCCCATCCTCCCTCGGTTTTTTCTGGCAACGACTCAGTCTGGAGTTAAATCCATGACTCTAACACTTGATGGAGCTCGTGAACGACTATTCGCTTATGGACACGCCGTCGTTGAATGTGTCTCGGCCATATGGACATACAGATATACCAACGGTTACATCGTCACTCTACGTGGACCCTTAACCGTTCACGTTTTACTAACAGCATCTCCTCCTCCCGGCCCCGCTGGATCAACCCAAACTTCAGCAAGTAAAGGAGGCAACAAGCTCGTCGACCACGACATCAATTGAGTACAATGGTTCGTAATGCTTCGTTGGGGTTCCCGTTCTACCTGAAGCGACCACCGTCGGTCATTCCATTGTAATAAAAGCAGTGGAAGTCTTCGTCGAATGGCATCATCTTGTAAAAGGATTTGCTGAGCCACGTATGAGCCCAGCGGAGAAAACTGGAAGCCAATGAAATGCCAGGTGGTTGAGAGGACCATTATGGCTAGGAACTAGTCTCATTGAAGTAGACTGACGATACAAATGTTATACATTAGACGTCAAGGAAGGACGAATTTTGCCGGTCGGCGCGACGCGTCTGAGCAAAAGCGCCTTGTTTCGTTCCACCACAGCGGTTGTTTCAAACCGGTGTGCTACTGCCACTTGCAGTGGGAACCCCTTCAGTGGGTGTCTCCAAGGTGAGAAATAGTGCTTTGTTCAACTTGGTACAGATGCTCAACGGACTCGCTATTGAAGATCCCTTTTCTGAGGGCTCTACCTTCTACTACCTCTGGTCCTTCAGCCATCTTCCTTCCACTTCCAAAGCTTTTACCATCTTTCAAACCATCCGAAGGATCCAGGACATCCCAACCCCTCCCTCCAAACCAGACCCCAAAACTATCAAGTCATCCTATCCGTCGTGTCCCCCAGAACTTTGGAGTCACATTTTCATAAGGAGAACTACCTTTCTCTTTGTCTCACCGCCGCCTTAAACATCACCCACTCCTCCGTCCGAGACCCCCCCATCTCTTCGCCTTTCCGCAGTATGGTCTTATTGGCGTTCCATAGCTCTTCAAACACCCCAATGATGGTCCAAAATCATCATTGACCTCCAACAATACGATATCGACGTCGATGCTCGGCGTTCTAAACCCAGACAACTTTATGTGACGGCTCTTCTCTATGGTTTTCCCGTTCGGGAGTTGCTCTCCTGCATATCAGTCTCACCGTCAAAGAACTCCGAACGACGTATAAAACCACCAAACTCTCTATTCACAAACAATGGATCTACGAAATCCTCGATTTACTCTCGACTCATTCGGCTCATTGGGCGGACGTACACCTCGTCGTCGAAGACCGTTACATATCCTCTAACCCTTCCCTTCCATCGCTGAAGAACAACCTCCCCCTCCTACATACTCTCAATCTCACTATCCCGTCTGCAGAAGGCACGATATACCGATAGTACCTCTCCACAGACTATTTCTCCAACCCTCCCAATCTACGTCGACTCATTCTCCCTTTATTCCCTCAAACTTAGGACGTACCCTCTAAGCTTCCCCACGCAGATGCCGGGTTACGTCTACCTTTTCATCAACTCACCTCCCTCCAAATAAATTGTTTTCTCCATACGAGGCACATTTCTACAATACCCTCCATCTCCTCCCTAACCTCCAACATCTTACCCTTTGTTACCGATACACTTTCGTCCTTGAAGGCTCCGTCAAGGACACCACATCCAACCTCACCACCACCACATCCGTCAACTCCTTACCCATAACAACTCATACGCTACTTATAGACGAATTCAACTGTAACACCCCGAAGATGCATAGGCATAGTAAGGAGTTTAGTGTTTAGTTATCGGCTCCTGTTGTCAGTTGTATGTTTGTGTCAAGTGGGATGGGATGGGGAGGCGTTTTGGAGTTTGCCGAGGGTGAGGGTGAGGGTGAGGGTTTGAGGACGGGGAAGGGGATTGGGATTGGGAGCTTCCTACTCACGAAACTGGAACTATTAAACATCTCGATGAGGTCCGAGGGAGATCTCTCTTAGCTGTGTTAAGTGCTGAGGGCTATGCCGACATTGTGGCGTATTGTACTATCGATTTTTCGTTGGGAGGTTCGGATCGCAATGGGACGACAAACATGAACACGAACACGCACACGGGACCCAGAAATCGGACGAATAGGCATAGGCACCCTTACCTTCTTCCAACATCTTATATATGACCCGCTTTCGTATGAGACGGAGGCGTTGGGGATGGGGGTACCGATGTTGGTTCCCGAGTTGAAGGGGCTACAGGTTGCGATAGATGGGAATGGGTTTTTGAAGACGTGGTTATGGAGATGATTATGCGTAGGCAGGGGAAGAAGAAGGAGGATCCGGGTGCACTTGGAAAAGGGAGTCATCTTCATCCAGGCTGGAATCAGGGGCGTTGGGGCGGATGGGATTAACAGAAGCCCAAGGACCCGACCAGCTGCACGGGTCTTCTTCGGTTACTAGTACACTACTCCGACTAATGATACACTCTAGATATATTTACTTACGGTAGTCTCAGTTCTACAGGTATCGCATTTAATAGAGACTTTTGAGCTCGCATCCGTGGTCAACGCTAACGATATTTACTTACTGTTAGTCTCGGTTCTGCACTGTATGCACGCGTGAAGGTAGTACTAAGTTTGTACTAGTTCTGAGTAAGCGTGGCCAATTTTGTTCCCCTCTTTCGAACCGAGTCGTTCGTCTCAATCTGTGGCATTATCCCCGAAATTGCCATCCTATACGACACGCAGCCTCGAGTCTCAATCATGCTACACAGCGAACAGTGAGGCATGCGCATGCCTCTTGACAGGCCTGTCAAACTGCTGTATGTACGTACTTACACTTAGAACGAGGCTGCCTTCCAAGTTCATTAATGGTCTTGCGAAGCTACGACATTGCTGCAGTCTCCTTGAACCTCTTATCTCTGTTCTCGACACTCCAATTCACGACATGGACCAGAACACTTCAACTATTGCAGAGCTACGTGCCGAGCAAGTTGACCAGATTTCGGACAACGTATCCAGGGTTTCGTACCGCCTAGCATCACTGAGCGTTTCTGCTGATGCAGATTCGTCGTCATCATCTCCGCTCCCTCATCGATTACAATGGGCAGTGGAGAGAGCGGAGGAATTATTCAACGAGCTCGAGCCACAGTGGCAACGCGTTATTGTACTACCGAGGATAAGGAAGCTGATAGATTTGGGACCCGCTAATCAAACAAATGTTCTTGGGCTGGGTCTCCAGGAATTTGACAAGTTTGGGCAACTCTTGGGCAGACTAGTGACTGCTAAAGAGAGAAGAAGTGAGGCCTCATTAACTATGTTATTCAGGCGTTTACTAATATTATCTTTGCTTATCTTTCATTATTATCGTTTTTTGCAGGTAAAATACCACTTGTTCGTTATCTGCCATGGATCTCCGACATTGCACCTTCCAAAGTCAATGGACCTGCTTCACCTGAATGGCTGGCAATGTGAGTATATCCTGCCCAAAGCCTCCACATCGTCTGACGTCCCGTCTAGGTTTGTACATTCAGATGTACCATCTGTTTGCATTGAAGACCATAACGCATGCTGCAATATCTGTCTCGAAGATTTCGAAGAACCACCGCTGCTAGAGCTTCAAGTTGACGGCGGTGATGATGCGGACCTGATGGCAGAAGATGACGCGATCCAAGCAAGTCCTAAACCATTGAGGCAGTTGAAATGTGGGCATGTTTTACACGTCAGTCTACCCCTTAGCTTTCACATTCAAGCTCTCACCTGTCTGTCGTGATTGATCATATCTTCAGGAAGAGTGCCTACCCATGTTTCGAAGTTATGCCTATAACTCAACGTTCAAGTGCCCTGCATGCCGCACAAAAGTCTGGACTCCCCTGAAGGCTGCCCCTGAGCAATTTTCGTTTCTCTCACCAAAAATTCCTCGTGACGCTGCACGTAACAATGTCTCCTCGGACCAACTGCAGACTTATGACGATTACTGGAACAGCCTCCCACCATGGCAGAAGATGCACGAGGAACTGTTCAACTGGGCTACCCAGTTGCATATCAGCAAACTTGATGAGGCTCTGAACAGCACTATTCATGGGCGTCCAGTCAACAAATATGCGTTGGCTATTTGGGCTCATCAGATGTACAAGAGATACCTCTATTCCAGGATGACAGGTAGCCCTGAGGGACTTGTGGATTGCCTACCCATTGATTCAATGGATGCATGGACTATTCACGATCTTGTCTCCAAAGGGAAACATGGGGACGCGAGTAGGGAGTTAAGGATGTTTTGGGATAATTGGGGTCTGCAAGATGCACCTCGTTTATTGATGGTGTTAGCTGAGCATGTTCACCCAAACAAGTCTCATTGGGTGGTGCACAGGTTCTCGCTACCTGATGGTGCTCTGACAACATACCATTTTCACTCTGAGCTTCATGCTTGTCCTGATTGTCGTCCTGCATCATGGTGGCTCGCCATCTGTCTCGCGTGGCCTGATGCTGCCATCTGTGCAAATCCCGGCATGCCAACGCGGATCCACCTTCACCAACCAATGGAACTAGGTGTTGATGACTCTGTTGCTGCAATTGGTATACAGGACAACATCCTCATGGGTTTACCAGTGGAACATAGTGTGGATATCGAAAATCTCAGGGGTCTTATGCACACTGAGGTCAAAAATCTTTGTGAAAGATATATCTCATGGACAAATTATCTCTCAGCATTCTTCGGTGACCTGCACGACAGGTGTGAGAGAGTTGAAGGTGGTACGTACTTTTGCTTCACGTATCTTTTGAGTTACAAGGTTCTCAGGCACTTTCCGCTGCAGAGGTTACTGGACCAGCAGCTTTGTCTCAGAGTGATGAGAGTGGTGATGAGGATGATGTCGAGGAGGAGGATGAGGAGGAAGGTGGAGATGAGTCTGAGGACGACGAAGATGATGAGCCTGAGGACGACGAAGATGATGAGCCTGAGGACGACGAGGATGATGTTGCTGTGACCGGCAGTGTCGTAAGTCATCTGTCGCAATATGCTTTTCTCTTACTTACTGACGTTTCTTTCACAGCCTCACTCGCCTAACGAAGGTTGATACTATTAATGTTATGTCCGGGTTTGTTTTTTACGTACATCGTAGCTAGTTCACCTGTAGTGTAGTTTTTTTGGTACTTGAATGGCAACTTTTCTCAACCTTTTTCCGAGTTGGAAAACGAGGAGGAGGAGGAGTCTCGGAAACGTCGAAAAAAGTTCCGAAAAGCCGATTGGCAAATTTACTGATGCACTGACCGACTGATGCTCTTTTTGCTATCGCGAACAGGTGACAGGTAGTACAGACTGCATTATGATTATATACTAAGGAAGAGTACCTACCCATATTCCAAAACGACGATTATGACGAAACAGAAACGTTCGAATGCCCTGCATGCCGCACCTCCTCCAGGCCTGAGGCTGCATCATGACCCAGAGGAATTTTCGCTTCTCTCAAAGTCGGATGAGTTTCCGTTTCCTTGCAACACCAATTACAATTACTATGACTCTCTTCCAACATGGCCACGGCCATGGAAGAGGATACACCAGAAACTATGTATTAGGATAGGGTATCTTGATTCTTTCACCTCGTTTAAGTATTGGGGGTGTTAGAAAAGCACTTTGTAGATGAGTCAACGGCATACGCCATACGCCATTATGATTGGGTTCTCTCGACGTTGTTCAGGGACCTGTATCATCATAGACCGACCGGAAGATACGAGAGTGTTGAAGATGACAGGTAAGGTAGTACAGAGTGCATTATGATTATAGTGTAAGAATAACACTAAACACACAAGCGCAAACGCTGGCACTGGCACTGGTACTGGCAGTGAGCGCTGAGGCCCAAGTCTAACTAGCAGCCGTAACCGTAACCGTCTGTAACCGTAATCAATCAAGGCCAAATGCCAAAGACCCAAGACCAAATGTCCTCCTCCTCCTCCAAAGACGAAACACCAAAGACCCAAAGACCTAATCCTCCGCAGACAAATCCCTAGGCCTATACTTTATCCCTCTACTCTCCAACTCTGACTCTACATCTTCAGGAACTCGACCTTTGACTCGGATTGCGTACATTCCTCGGGCGTATTTAGCTGGGGTTGGGGAATCGGGAATGGGAGCGGGAATGGGAACGAGAGTAGGGATAGGAGGATGTAGACAGACAGACAGAGACAGAGAGAGCAGAGAGAACGAGAGAGCGAGTCAGTACCAGAACGAGAACAAGAATAAGAATAAGAATAAGACGTAAAGTAAAAAGTAGAAAGTAGAATAAAGCCAGACAAACGACGTACAAGTTCGCTGCCACCTCTGCACCCAACTATTTTCAGGGTCGATACCCGCTATCATACCCTCGAAATATGCGGATGTACATGATAGGACGCGGTCTGCGCTGTCTTTGAGCTGTTTTCCGAGGGGAGGGGGGTGGGGTGGGGCGAAGGCGAAGGTGAAGATGGGTGTGGGTGTGGGTGTTTCGACGGCAAGGGAATGGGAATGGTATTGGCGTTGGGAAGGACCAGTCAAAGGAGAACGAGGGGAAGACAAAACGGTCGGTCAGTCAGTCAATCAGACACACAAAGAACACCGAGGAAACAAACACACACCTGAAGAATATCCTCACAATTCGGACACCCATTAAACCTAAAATCATTGGACGTTTGGACAAGGCCGCAAAGGAGACAAGCGCGGAGTTGACGGCTTTTGGAGGCAGGGATTACTGCGGTCATGGTTTTGGTTTACTTTGTCAGTCTGTGTCACTGTGTATCTTTTTGGTTTTTGGTTTTATGATTTATTCCGGTAGAGTTGGATTGGGATTACCTTCCTTCTTTGAGTCCTTATTTTGATCCTGCGCGGGTGTGGTGGGTACGTCGAGGAAGGTTGAAGTGGGAAGTGGGAAGGGTGCTTGTGGAGGTTGAGGACAACCTTGTAAACGAGCGAGTCAGTGTCACGGACATGTGACGCTCGGTCCGATGCTCGCAGGCCTCTCATACTATAGACTGCAGCGCTCAACGTTCTAGCGTTCTAACGGCGACAGCGCTCAACGACATCAACATCGACACCCAGCGCAACTCAATCATAATGCACAGGACAGACCAAGACCCGAACGATTTTTTGTATACATACACAGATCAATCACCACCGTGGTCCATAGCCAATGGCCATCTGCATCTGTCGAAATTTGATGCGAAATACATGTATTGAATATGTATGTATAGCTGAGTCGAGTAAGTAGCTTTGATTTGTCTCCTTCCACCACCACCACCACAACTACAGCGACACACACGAAGTACTTTGGCCCCTGGGACTCCACCGTGACTACACCCGTCTCAGACCACCCCTTATAGTTATACCCTTTACTACATAGTCTCTTGACTACCTTGCCGGTGCCACTACCCGCTACCTTATAGCTACTACCCAAGTACGACTCAGCTTAACGCCCAAAGCCTCAAAAAACCATGTCCCAAGAACAAGAAAGCAAATTCGAATACGTTTTCAAGGTGCGTATGCGTATCCTTATTCTTCTCTACATATGCATGTCAGTTCCTTTAATGCGGAACGTTGCGCATTTCGCAGCTTTGTGCTTTGCGCCTTGTGCCTCTGCCTTTGCCGTTGTCTATCCCTATTCCTCCTCTACTTCACTCCTCTTTAAACAAGTTACTCGGTACTCGGTACTGATGTACATGTATCGCATTGTATTGCTACCTATAGGTGTTACTCCTAGGTGATTCGGGAGTTGGTAAATCGTGAGTGTTGAGCTCTTTCTTTCTTCTTCTGTTCTCTTCTTCCAACTCTTATTGATTGATCGTCTTGTCTCGTATTGCAGAAAATGTACGTCTACGCCCCCTTACCCCAACTGCCATCCTAACACGTACTCATCCACTCACCAAACCCCAGTGGTCATCCGCTACCAAAAAAACGAATTCAACCCCCAATCCCGCAACACCATCGGTGTAGATTTTAGTTCAGGTTCTGTCAAGATTGATGGGAAGATTGTTGGGGCGCATTTTTGGGATACTTGTGAGTTGTCTTGAGTTGTTTTTGTTTCGTCCGTCTACATCGTTGTCGTTGTCGTTACTGACTTTTGACTCTATGACTTTACGACACGATGTCCATCCTTCCCGCCCATCCTACCCCTCCAGCCGGCCAAGAACGTTTCAAATCCATCACAAGCTCCTTCTACCGAGGTGCCTACGGCGCGTTTCTCGTATACGATATTACTAGGAGAGATACGTTTGAGAATATTTCGACAAAAGGAGGATGGTTGGATGAGTTGAGGCAGTCGACGAATGAGAATGGGGTCGTTACGATGTTGGTAGGGAATAAGAGCGATTTAGCTGGGGAAGGAGAGAGTTTGGGTGGAGAGGGTGGGGAAAGAGAGGAAGTTAGAAGACAGGTCTCGACAGAGGAGGCGAAGGCGTTTGCAGGTGAGTTAATAACGTCCCGCACTCAGGTGTGCATACTTGACGAAGATACTCATTACTCTATGCATGTCATGTGTTTCAGACGCAAACGGCTTATTATTCATGGAAACATCAGCAAAAGACGCTTCGAATGTTGAACAGGCTTTCGAGGGGATATTAACTGGTGAGTAGACTACCCTTGCGCGTCTTCCCTCTTCCTTCTTCCTTCTTCCTCTATCTGACACACTTTTTTTTTTCTCTCTCTTTTCTTCTTCTAGAAATCTACCACACCGTCTCCTCAACCTCTGCTTCTTCAGCTTCACATTTCGATCAGAATGGCTCCGAGTCAATATCGCCGAGTAGGAGTAAGGCAGTGGATATTAGTAGTACTCCTACCGTCAAGTTGGATCAGGGGGGAGGGTGTGCTTGTTAGGTTTGCAGTTAGGTTTTTAAGGGTCAGTCCCGCTGGTCGGGGCCTCATTCATTGTTAGGGAAGCCGAAGAGCTGAGATTTGGATTTGGATTTTCTGGAGACTGGAATCTGTTGGCTACATATGGGGTCGGGTGGTCAGGTAGTCGGGATTATTTTATTTTTGTTTTATGCTCTATCTACTTGTTGTGTCGTTGCGGTACATATATGGATGTTGTGGTGTTAGTGTAGTTGATGTTGTATATCCATATATGATATATCTAGCCACCTTGAGCTTTGTAGGTCTACATGACAATGACATGAGTCGCCAAAGGTCCATGCTGCCGTACGATACCCCAAATATGGCCAGCAAGGTTTAATGGAAATGGAATGCAAAATATTTGAGCCTAGCCTGCGATGAAGAACACGAATAAGTACCCACAGAATCTAGCTGCAAACCCGCCAAAACGTGGTCCAGAGAAGGCACGACACCGATATAAAACTTACGGGTAGAGTGAAGAGAGGTGAAGAAGCCAGACACGATGATCGTGGAAGAGATTCAGCGTGTTCAGCAATAATGCTAGCACACTCAGTAGTGATTATTTTCCTACAACGAGATTTTAGATCGAAAATTGGTGCTCAGAAACGGATTTGAAAACTTCGAGCTTCCGAGTCCCGACCCTCGGCAAGCAATCCGATTGGCTCAGATAGTGTTCCAATAGATTTCCAAAGCAATTCCAAAGCATGAATTGCCACGAAAACATTTCGTTTTCCTCCAGCAAGTGGGTCCACGTAGTAGTTCTTAGTAATTACTACGCTTGTAACTGTACTACTACTACTGCTACTACTACTCTTGACGTTTACGAGTCCGGAATGAAATGAAGGATTGGTTCTTATTCGATTTTCAAAGTACCACCACTGGCAACCGAGGCTTGACCGAGGCGCTATCTCTGTTTATTTGGTATTGTTTGTCAATACCTTCTGGCCTGGGTTTCGCTAGTGTGTAACCATTAACCAACCAGCTTTCTGTCTCATAGCGCGGTCTCTCCTCCGCTGTCTCCGCATTCCTTCTACTCCATCACAAGTAATCATCCGTTCAGCTGCCGGTGAGGATGCTTTGATTAAAGTCGACCTTATTGGGATGGGCATGCTCATGGTATGCCTTAGCTTCCTCGTTGTCTCTCTGAATTCGGGTAGTCAAGAAATGCTCTGGCAGCATTAGCTAAGCTTCTAATCAGAATCCGTGCTGCAGCACACCTCTCACGCCGAAATTTAAAAGATCGAGTTATTCGCTCGACGGATATTTTGGTCTTTTCGGCGTGCCTTCTTCTAATTAGAGGTCATGCTGTCCAGCATCCGAGTCTTTACAGGGGCAGCTGATAGGGCCGCCTGTATTCCTGATGATGCAAGTGGCTGAAGGGTTAAAAGAGTATATAACCAACCTCTCAGCGTGCAGATGATGATTTTCTAGATCGCAGACTTTCATCCTCACATAGAGGCCTCATTGCGAAATAGCCATCATGGGAAAGCTCATTCCAAATGCGTTCAATTTGTTGGTCGTCATTGCTGTTGCTCTTGGTAGCACAGGTATGCCTGCTCACATTGACTGACGGTCCATTGCATCGCTAATGTGAGGTAGCATGTTCGTATGGTATGGCTGTGATCAGCTCCACGATCGGACAATCTCAGTTCTTCGTGGACATGGACCTTGCTCCACAGGGAGAGCCTGGATATGACCACACTGCGAACATCATAGGCGGGTTCAATGGTGCAAACTCAGCCGGTTCTGCCATAGGTGCTGTCCTCACTGTCTGGACGGCTGACAAGTACGGCCGCCTTCGGTCCATCCAATTCGGGGCCATAGTTTTGATTATTGGAGCCATATTGTGCGCTGCCTCCGTAAATGTGGCTATGTTCATGGTCGCTCGAGTCATCGCTGGCTTTGGTATCGGTGTTCTTATCACCGTAAGAATTGCATGATCTGGAGGAAGAACCAGTCTAACGAGTCTGACAGACTATCCCAATGTACCAAGCAGAAGTGAGCACACCCGAGTCTCGTGGTTTCATGGTGTCTATGCACGGCATCATGTTCGCTATGGGCTACTCTCTCTCCGCTTGGATTGGCTTTGGTTGCTTCTTCATGACACTCTCCGGCTCCTCTAGCAGTTTTGCTTGGAGGTTTCCTCTGGCCTTCCAAACAGTTCCCGCGCTCTTATTGCTGGGATTCTCGCCATGGCTGCCGTTCTCGCCTCGTTGGCTCTTGCAGCAGGGTCGCGGCGATGAAGCCCATGCAGTCATCCGCAAGTTGCATCACAATCCCAAAGACGCACATGATGAACTTGCCGAGAAAGAGTTCTTGCAAATGAAGAAGCAGCTCGAACTTGACCGACAAATAAAGGCTGAAACGAGTGTTTTCGACCTATTCAAGACAGCACCAAACCGAAAGCGTGCCTGGGTCGGCTTCAGTCTCATGTTTGGCAACCAGGTGAGTTTGCTCGTGGAGATCCTTGTAGCTGTTCCATCATGATGCTGACAGTGAGGATAGTTCACAGGCGTGCTCATAATCGCCAACTATGGTGTGCTACTGTATGCTGCTCTCGGAATGACAACCTATATGCCGCTGCTCCTGTCCGCACTTTGGGTCACTGCCAGTTTCCCGGGAAACATCTTCACAGCGTTTTACATCGACAAGTGGGGCCGCCGGACCTTCCTCCTCACTGGGCTGACCGGATTAACGATAACCCTCATCTTCGAATGCGCTATGCAAGCCCAGTTCCTCGGCACAGACAATACCGGAGGACAAAAGGCAGCCATCTTCTTTATCTTCCTGTTCATCTTCTTCTGGTAAGTCGAAGCTAGTAATGGAGTATGAGAAGACGCAATCACTAACGACGTGCAGGTCTACTTTCATCGACGCTTCGCAATACGTCTATCTTGCTGAGATCTACCCAACGCACATCCGCTCGCAAGGCGTCGGCTTCGGCATGGTCGGCTTGTATCTGGCTAGCATTATTCTCTTGGTTGCTGGACCGATCGCATTGGAGAAGATCACCTGGAAATTCTTCCTGGTCCTCATCATTCCAACTTTCCTGCATCTATTGAATGTGTTCTTCTTCTTCCTGGAGACCAAGCAAAGATCGCTCGAGGACATCAATGCGCAGTTTGGTGAGAAGGTTGCCGTCAGATTCTACGGTGCCACTGAAGAGGATGAGGCGGCATATGCTGCAGCGATCAAGGAGGAAGATAGGCCCCATGGCGTCAAGTCTGCAGACACAGTAGATGCCGAGAAGTCAGCTGTTTTCCATGTGGAAAAGGTCTAAATAAGGGCACCGCTCGTATTTGTGCAACCACAATTGAGGTTATGAAGTCGCCCAAGCCAAAGCAGGCATTGACCTCTGTGCTGGCTTTCTATATGGATCAGTGATTGACAATATCAATGCTCATTACCCTCTACAATTCTGTCCACGAGTCCTGAATCGACATAAGCCCTAACCTGCACGATCCTCTCCTCATCTTTTGCCCATCTCACACACCAAGCGTAGGTCTGATCGTACCGCATTCCGTTCCTAGCTTTCCCTTCATTCTTCATCTCCACAGTACACCACTCCTCATCAGGACCGCCACCGATGATGTCGTGGGCCTTGAAGTTCATTGGCGTGGAAGGATCCATGAGCGGGCTGAGTCGGCCGACAGTCTTTTGACGGAAGTCCGAAAGTGAGGTATACGTCCCGCCGAGCTGGAGAAGGCGCACAAAGCCAAGCAAGAGGCGCTGGTATGTAGGGCTCCTAACGGATCGGATGATCCGGCGATCATCCGCCGATGGACAGTCGGATTTCGGATGCGGATTGGGACTTTTAGTCTATCCCATCCGAACGGATTACCATCCGACAATCCGAGGATCATCCGCGGATTGGGTAGGGGCGTGGGAAGTGGGTCTACAGCAGAGAAAACCAAGAACGACGTGACGAGGAGGCTGGGTGGAGGTGTGGTAGTGTTCTCGGACCTTTCCGAGTGGCCAGATGCAAGCCACATGGCCAACAGAATCCAAGAAAAGATACTACGGCATCGTGGGAAATGACACGTTGACATGCCGCCATTTCCTCAGACAGTCAGAAATGGTCAGTACTTGAACCTTTTATTTATCTCAGGCATAGAACACATGTATACTCAAAGAAAACGACGAAAAAAAGAATTTTAAAGTTTTTCTACGCAAGATAAGGACTCTAAGGCAAGTGCCGCCACTTTCGGCACACTATCCGTCGGATGATCGGCTATCCGTCGGATGACATCTGCCGGATGCGGATTGGGACATTTGGACGACCCATCCGAACGGATTGGCATCCGAATCCGACCCAATCCGATCCGTTAGGAGCCCTACTGGTATGCAATGTCTCCATCTTCGAGGGTAGTAAATCAATGCAGATCCGATCTCCAGAATGCAGTCAAGGCCAAGCCTGACCTCGCAAAGCCTAAGAAGGGCTCGCCAGTCGACGCATCTACTCTATAACCTCGTCGAGCCCCGTCGAGAACACAATGCCCTAATTTGTGCAAACCTGGTACAGGCCGAGAAAGGACGATGTTGGGTTTCCTTTTCTGTGAAACCTCGCACCTGACAAGCACTGAAGCAGAGCATGCCAATCAGTATTTTGACAACTTACTGGTTGACTGGTAACCCAGTCTGCCAAAAAAAACCAAAAAAACCAAAGCCAGTCAACCATTCACCAGCCAACCAACCGAAATTTTGCATCACAAAAAATACTAACATCTTCTGAGCATTGATAACCAGCGAAAGTAGACACAAGCCCAAAATATAATATTCTGTCTTAACATGGCATCCAAAATCTCGTACTCTTCTGCGAGCCTCGATTGTATAATGGATTCCAGCAAAATGTTAGTGTGTACATGGCTATCTATGCCTAGATTTCATTCCTCAAGCTATAAGAACAAGTAGAACTGCAGTCAGTGCAAGGCTGGGAACGTATCCTCAATCCATAAGGTTCATAAGATTCTCGGTGACTCAGAACACTACTACGCAGTCTGGATACTTTTACGGCAGTCCATCACACAGACTATTGCAGAGATAAGATTTATTATTAGGCTACATAGCTATATACAAGCGAGTACTGACTAGAGCACTAGAGACAGATATTGTACGTATTAGAGCTCAGTTTTCGTGAAAGTGAGATCAAAAGGAAATACCTTGAAGCTGATGCATACTTGTACAAGTACGGGGTAGAGAGGACAGTCATTGAAGGTGAGTACCAAGGCTAGTTTGGAACAGGACCGGCAAAGAGGCAAAGAGGTGGATGGCTTGGAGAAGAGATGCGAGTGGGCTTGAACATTTTACGCCGTTGAAGGAAGATGGATGTAGGCACTCGCCGGTTGAGCTGTCGATAGTGTGCTTGAGGGGACGAGAAGTGCGAGTGGACTTGAACATTGTACGCCGTTGAAGGAAGGTGAATGTAGGCACTTGCCGGTTGAGCTGTTGATAGCGTGCTTGAGGGGACGAGAAGTGCGAATGGGCTTGTAACATTGTATGCCGTTGAAAAGGAAGGTGAATGTAGGGCCTCGCCGGTTGAGCTGTTAGCGTGCTTGAGGGGACGAGAAGGTGCGTCAGAGGGAGGATTGAGAACAAACGGCGGTACCACTTGATCACAGCTGGGGTGGAGCAAGAACGAGGCAGGAGGGGCGGCAGTAGATAAGTACCACCCAGCTATACTCCTTTGTAAAAGAACGCCGACGAGGGAAGGTTGTGGTACAAGTGAAAGAGCTGAACGACGACGCGTGTACCTATTTGAATTCGGAGTTTCAAAAAAACTTGAACCAAACTCACGTGGACGCGGTAGCTCAAAAACCGTAAACGATGAAGTTCCTCCAAAGTTCCTCGTCGGGACCTTTGCAAAGAACATTGCTACCAGCAGCCAGTGTGTACCTGACTATGTGGTTATTGATCACGGAGCGGTACATAATCAATCTGTGACACCGCTATTCTAGCATCCGCATTGTGCTAACTTTGACGTCTTTCAAGTTTACTGGAATTTCTGACTGGTAATGGCCTATCCGAGTTAAAGCACTAGCAAAGCCTGGAACAAATGTACTTGCTTTCAATTTCCTCCAGCATCTTCAGAAAGACTAGGAAAATGGGCATTACATACAACAAGGACCATATGGATCTTACGCGGGCTTACAGGTACAATGCAATCATAATGGGGCTTACCCGACACTCGAAATACTTTCGTCAGGATTGTATGCCCATGTAACAATACGGAAATGATAATGAGAGACTTACACTGGCCTACAATAGATGCAGAATCATAGCCGGAGACTTGTAATCCATTCAGAACCCTTACCTCGACCTACATCTCTGCTCAGATTTTCAAACAACTTGGACAAGCTTGCAAGTAAGTCAGAATAATGAGTGAGCAGGTCATCGTGTATGATGCCCGGGATGTCTTGACATCGCTTATGGCATTACCAGCAGGGTTCCTAATGTCGATCAATGTCCCGAAATTATTGCCACCGTTGCCAGGGACGATGATCGGTGCCTAACCGATGGTTTACCGACGCCCCCGACCACCGCCCGACACGTTGCACTCGGAGTTGACCAAAATACTCCTCTTATATCCTGGACCTTTCTTTACCTTCGGCAAAAGTAAAACTCACCTTATAATCATGTTATTGTTCAGTTATAAGTTCTACCTGTGAACCAGTTAACCAGTAATCTGTCAAAACACTGACGTTACAACGTGTTTTCAATTGCTGTAGATCTTGAGTCATAGCTAGAAGTGGCAGTCAACAATATGATGTAGCACAGCCCTGCACATCCGATGAGGACCTTAAGTACTTTGGCCCAGACTTCGCTTCAGTGCCCCACTTATCTCAACTTCTCAACTTCTTAGGTGCGTAGCTCAAATGCGAGTAGAAAGATTAATCTCACGCTTTGGGTGGCACATATCATCAGAACGCCCAACTTTCCTCAGGCTCGTTTTAGTGTCTTTTTCCGCTCTCGAGTCTCGACATCTCAATTCCCCAAGGTGCGTAGATGTTTATGTAGCTCAGACACGAGTAGAAAATCTAAAAACTCTTAACACCTGACTCCTGATCATTGAATTGTATCCTTCCAGAATATCCCCTCCGATTATCTCTCATTGCTGGGAGGAAGGCCAGGAAATATCATACTAGAAGATGGTTAAACTCAAGTCTCGATCTGGTCTTGCCGCTTGGCTATCCACTCGTTTCAGGAGCACACCTTCACTCGATCCCTTGCAAAAGCTTAAGCGGACCCGACCTCGCTGGCTTCTCGACACACGCACCATTAAACTCATAGAATTCCCATCCGATGACTTGGTCCCTCCTTATGCTATCCTCTCCCATCGCTGGGAGGAAGGCCAGGAAATCTCACACGAGGAGATGGTTCAATGTCGATCTGGTCTCACCACTTCGTTATCCCTCAGTTCCAAGAGTGGCTTCGAGAAGATGGTAGCTGCTTGCACGGAAGCACGGGAACATAATCACGCTTACATCTGGATCGATACTTGTTGCATCAACAAGGGAGACCACGGCCAACAATCACAGGATATCAACTCGATGTTCGATTACTACAAAAATTCGGAGGTCTGTTATGTCTATCTCTACGACTACCACTATGGCGCAGGGCCTCTTCAAAGCAGCTGGTTCTCTCGAGGATGGACATTACAGGAGCTGCTGGCGCCTTCTTCCGTGGAGTTCTTCGATGCAACATGGAAATATTGCGGAGATAGAGAGACACTCAGTACTTCTATGCGCCATATCACTGGTATAGGAGAGGATGTACTACGACTTGGATATGGCCGCTACATGGCCCGAGTCGGCATTGTGGAGCGCATATCATGGGCTATTCACAGGGAGACAACCAAAGAGGAAGATCGAGCTTACTGTCTATTGGGATTGCTTGGTGTCACGTTGGAGCCTTGCTATGGAGAAGGGGAAGAATCTGCATTTGAACGGCTGTTAAATGTCCTTGAAGAACGTTATTACTACTATGTAGTTCATTTGCAACTTGGAAGATTCAGCTCTGTCGAGTATGACGGTAATATGTACATGGTGGAGGAATTGTTCCAGCTCTTGCGTCTCAAGCGCATGATCAAGTGGGTTGACGAAGAGGTATGGGCTCAGATTAATATTCTAGCTAGCAGGCTAGCTTATTACAGCTGTTTCAGGTGCGACCCAATTTTTTCACGCGCGTCCACTTTTGGCGCAAGCTATCTTTCTTGGTCCCAGCCCGGGTAATAGACTCCTCCTCCTCCACAACCTCTACCCACCGCCATTTTCGAGATGTCCTAGATACTTGGATTCGGACCTCTGACAGTCATAGCTAGGTCCTCATGCAAGAATCATGCCAATGGGATGATATAATTTAGGGAACTGTACGGGTATCCCACGGGTAAAAATTTCTGACCCGTCCCCGTATCTGTGATGACGGGTCAAGGGATTTGATGGGGGAAGCAGGTCATAGGGGGCTCGTACATGAAGAATTTAGTACAGAGAAAAAAAGGTGCTGTAGAAAGAGCATTTTAGGTCAGCCCGGTGATTGGTGACTTTACTGTGAAGTTGGATCAGGGGTGTGTGTGTTTGTTAGGTTTCTTGGCTGTTGCGATTAGTGTTACAGTGTCTTGCATAATTTTTTTGAGGTCGCGTTTTTTCGCACTTGTTTATTTGTATTTGATAGGTAATGGTATGATGTTAGACCTGTTACTAGGTCCCTCTGAATATCGAGATCGAAAGCGGAGCTATCCTCGACAGAGGGACCTGTCGATTTGGTCATTTTTTTGGCTGGTACAACATATGACATCATAGGAGGTCATGCATATATCATGCACCTTCTTTTTTTGGTCTCTTCCATTTGTGGAATGGCTGTGTATTGTATTGTAGGGCTGTGTTCTTAATTAAAATCTCCTTTCCATCTTGCCCCCCGTCTTCTACCTCATCTGAAGGTCAGCTTTAAACACGTCTTCTCCACAACGGCCCAACGACGAGATGTCAGATGCTTGCGGGGAGGCATATTGAGGTAGCGAATGTTGTAGTAAGTAGTTAAGAAGCAAAAAGGTGGCAGCGAAGCACACACATTACCTTACGTCTCGAAGGTGGCAACGAATCTAGGTTGAGTGGACTGGTTCAGCATTCCTTATCTCATCAAGGTTGAAAAAACCTGTGCAAGATGAGAGTTTGCGCAGGTTTTTTCAACCTTGATAAGATAAGGCTAAGGGAACTCCTTGAGCGCCTGAATACAACATCAAGTTTCAATCAGCAACTCTTGATTTTTTGTAGGTACATACTTGAGTATCTTATAAAGCTATTGTACGTCCCACAGACCTTACTGGTAGACCCGTTTGTCGTCAGAGCCAACGAAAGCCGCTGCGCTTCTTAAAAATAAAATAAAATCAATACAATACACAGCCATTCTACAAATGGAAGAGACCAAAAAAAGAAGGTGCATGATATACGCATGACCTTCTATGATGTCATATGTCGTACCAGCCAAAAAAAATGACCAAATCGGCAGGCCCTTCTGTCGAAGAAAAGCTCCGCTTTAGATCAACTCTTCGATATACAGAAGGGACTGTCACAGGCCTAGTATGATGTCATGAGAATCTCTACGTGTCATTGAGTAGTCAGCGCTAGTCAGCTCGAGTCGCTGTTTCCTCGACTTCCTGCTCGCTTCTTGGTCATCGTCCAGCGTGCTTTGAGGAACGAATGAGTAGTTTGAATACGTATCCCTCCTTTATCTCCTTCAATGGTTGTGTGCCTGCATCCAACCAAAAATTGGCACTTTTCCAGCTACACTCTGAGCGCTGGTCTCACTGTGTCATTAATTGCCTCTGACTCATGACGTTTCAGCCAGGCCTTAATGAAAGAGAATGCCTGTTCAGCTGGATTAAAGTCAGGAGAGTATGGCGGCAGGTAAACCAATTTCGCGCCTATCTGCCCTTTCAGTGATGTTTGTATTACTGAAAAGAGAAGATGACTTGCCACACTCGTCGACAATAATGGAGCGAATTTCCTCATTATGGTGAATAGATGCATTGTCGAGAATGACAACAGATCTGGGCCCAGGGAAAGGTGTGAGATGTGGTGCCTAAACCTGATCTTCAGCCTCAATGATTACAAGATACAGGAAAGGTACAGACCAGCTTCTCCCGTAAAAAATTGACAAACGTTTCTGTGTTGGTTGTCCCTTCAAACATCTCCATTGTGATGACCCCATTGACAGTAAGAGCAGGAAGGATGGAAAATCTGATACCATGGCAGAAGATTGCCCTTCGAATGCATGCCATACCCAAAAATCCCCAGCCTAGCCCTCGGTGATGATCATCTCCTTCAATGCCCAACTCATCCAAGCACACCATGTACTCCATTGGTATGCCTCCATTCTCCCCAATCCAAATGTCCCGGAGTAAATCATTCTTTTGGAGTGCTTCATAGGCTACCTTCTTGTTCGTAAGGGCCATTTCCCGTAGAATACGACTGAGGGTGGAGATGGAGATATTGACTTCACGGTCATTCCACATGCGATCTTGTATTTCGTCAAGATAAAGAGTCGGATTTTGCTGAAGAACAGATACAACATAGCCTTTGTCGTCCATGGTCAGCATGCGAGGTCGACCTGCGTTGTTCGAAGATTTTTTGTACTCCGAGGTGTCAAGGTATAGGTTAACAACATTGTGAACGGTAGTTGTGGAGCAGCCTGCGAGCTGAGCAACCTCGCCCACTTCTCACCGCTCATTCAGATACCAGTGTACGATACGTTTCCGAAGATCAACGCTAAGAGGCATGAGGAAAAGAGATATATTGGTGTTGCTTCGAGTCGCCTCAGTCGTCTCGAGGAGATATTCGTGACATCATATGTACGGAAGCGAACACCTATCAAATACAAATAAACAACTGCGAAAAAACGCGACCTCAAGAAAATTATGCAAGACACTGTAGGTTGTTGTTAGGTTGTTGTTGCAGTACATATATGGATGTTGTGGTCATGAGTCGCGACTCGCCGCGAAAGAATTTAAAATTTTTTGCACACATACGTCGACCACGCGCGTGTGAGATAGTTTTTGTGCAACTCCTCCTCCTCGATGAGCCTTCTCCTTCGTCGATACCATGTAGTCTCTAGATCGTTTCTTCGGACCTACGCTACAGAAACACAACCACAATGCTTGAAACCAACTCTATACGGTCAACCCACTTTTTCAAGTCATCCTCATCTCGGTGCGTCTACTATCACCCAATACCAATGCACGCACATCTCACTCTCCACACCCAGTAAAACCAAACGAACTCACACCAGGCTTCCCTCCCGAAGAGTACGAGTCTCGAAGGAAAAAACTCATGGACAGTCTACCCGATAACAGTGTCGTCGTGTCTATTGGAGGAGTGGTTAAATATATGAGTGGAAGTGAGTGAGGTTTTGGTTCTTTTGAGTTGGGTGCTGATGAAGGGGTGCGCGTAGAAATATTGTAGGTTCTCTCTGTCCAACTTCAAGCATAACAAGTAACACGATTGCAGTTACAAATTCCGACAAGCCTCTGATTTTTGGTATCTTACTGGTTTTGAGGAGCCTGATTCGGCACTTATTATGGGTACGTCTTGCTCTCCTTCCTTCCTTTCTTTATCCATTTCACCCTTCCCCCCTCAGAAAAATCCTCCTCCTCCCCCGGCTACCGCCTAACCATCTTCTCCCCCGGCTCCGACCCCTCCAAAGCCCAATGGGACGGCGCCTCAACCTCCCACACCGACATCTGTTCCCTCTTCTCCTCAAACGACGCTCGTCCCATAGATCACTTCCCCTCTCACCTACGAGCGTGTTTGTTTAATTATACAAACGTGTATGTGGATATGCCTCCTTCGAGGACTAAGAGGGGGTATAGGAGTCCGACTACGAAGAGTTTGTTGAGGTATTTGAATTTGGGATTGGGGGAGGTGGGCGGTGGGGGGTATTCGAATGGGGGTGGGGGGTATGTGGAAGAAGCGTTTTCGGAAACGGAGAGTATAATTGAGGGGATTAATAAATCGAGGAGAAAGCCTCTTGCTCCAGAGGTGTCGAGGTTACGAGCGATAAAGAGTGAGAGGGAACAGAGTGTTATGAGAGCTGCGGCTGATATTAGTGGGAGGGCTCATGCAAAGGTGGGTATCCTGCTTTTGCCATTGGCTGCTTCTTTTATCAATGTGTACTTTTGATTCTAATTCTACTTCTACTCTTCTACTCTCCAGACAATGCGCTTCGCAAGACCCGGTCTATCAGAATCTGCATTAGCAGCTCATTTCGAGTATATATGTTCGTTGAATGGGGCTCAGAGGTTGGCTTATGTGCCTGTGGTTGCTTCAGGGTGAGTTTTTACTTTCTGCTTGTTTGTTCTGCGTTGCGTTCTTCTTTCTCTCTACATATCCGGTTTCACCGTTCTTCTCCTTCTCTTTTTTCACTGTTCTTCTTCTTGTTCTCTCCTTACCGTCTTATGTTTTACTGACTGTCTCTCTCATACAGCCCAAACTCCCTAATCATACACTACACATCCAACAACCAACTCATCGAACAAGGAGAGATGGTGTTGATAGATGCTGGGTGTGAGTACAAGTACGTCCTTTCTTACTTTTTTGTTTCTTGTCTCTTTTCTCATCTCTTAATCCCTTCCCCCCTTCCCCCTTTCCTCTCAAAACCAAAAACAACCCCCCCACAGTGGCTACGCATCCGACATAACCCGTACCTTCCCCGCCTCAGGTACATTCTCCCCCGCCCAACGAGACCTATACTCAGCCGTCCTTTCGGCTCAAAAGCAGTTGGTTGAGTGTTGTTATGAGGGTGCGTTAAATCTTGTCCTTGTCCTTGTCTTTGTCCTTGTCCCTATCCCTATCCCTATCCCTATCCCTATCCCTATCCCTATCCCTATCCCTATCCCCGTCCATTCCGTTCACCTACTCCATACTCGATACTAACACCCACACCTTCATTCATTCAACCCACATATACACGTACACAGGCTGGGAAGGCAACAACCTCTACGAACTCCACCGAAAGTCAAAAGACCTACTTGTATCCGAACTACGACAAATTGGTATCGATTTAAGAGATATGAGAGGAGGAGCGATAGATAGGGTGTATCCTCATTTTTTGAGTCATCCGATTGGGATTGGTGAGTGGGGTTTTTTTTTTGGTTGAGTTTTTTTTTTTTTTTTTTGGTGGATTTTTTTTTTTTACGAGTTGGGATTTGGATTTGGATTTGGATTTTTTTTGGAGTTGGGATTGAGATTTTCGGTTTCGGGGTTGGCGTTGAGGAGTGGTGGTGGTGGTGGTGGTTCTGGGTTTTCTTTCTTTACCATTCAATCAAAGAAAGACGACGAAGACGTGGACGTGTTCCATGTTCCACGTTCTCGTGTCCTTGTCATTGTCCTTGTCATTTTTCACGTCTTTCTGAGGTGTAGGGGTGTAGGATCTTTACCTTTGGTCATTTGGTCTTTTCATCGTCATATTTCTGTCTTTTTTTTTTCTTCTTCCTTTTTTCTTTTTCGTTTTTGCCAGCATGTGAGACTGACCCAACCTTCTCAGACTTGCACGAATCGGATAGCTCGTCTCGAAGTCAATCGTGAGTGTTTCAACTGTTCTTCATTCGTACAGACAGGGAGCTAATTAACTGTGTCTGTCTTTCCCCCCTCGCCCTTTTTTCTGTTTTCGTTTTTCGTTTTTCGTTTATCCTATCCCCTCTCTTCCTCAACTTCTCAACCTTGGCTCTATACCACGCTATCACCCCTCCCCACCCCAAAAACATCACCCTCTTCCCTATTACCCTCAATCATCAACATCAACATCAACCCATCAACCCATCAACCCTTCAACCTATTCCTATTCCCATTCCTATTCCTATTCCTATTCCCATTCCTATTCTATATCCCCCTACTCCCATATCCCCATATTCCTTATCACACCAAAAAAACCCAACCCAACCCAACCCCCCCTCAAAAAACCCCAACCAAAAAAAATCTCAACCCAAAAAAAGCCTCAAATCCGGCCAAATCCTGACCATCGAACCTGGAATCTACATCCCCCCTTTTCCCGAGTTTCCCCTCGCGTTTCATAATCTTGGGGTAAGAATCGAAGACGAGGTGTTGGTGGGGAAGGAAAAGGGGATGCATGAGGTGTTGAGTGTGAGTGCGCCGAAGGAGGTGAGTTTGGGTTTGGTTTTGGGTTGGGTGTTTTTGGTTTTTGGTTTTTTGTCTTTTGGTTTTGGTTTTGGTTTTGGTTTTGGTTTTGGGCTCGGGGTTGGGTTCGGGGTTGGGTTTGGGGTCGGGGTTTTCGAATGGCTTTTTAGCGCCTTGTATTTTTCTTCTTCTTCTCCTTGGTTTACGGCTGCTGGTTATCTTTCTTCTTTCATCTTTCATCTTTTTTTTTTGGTCCGTTCGTTGTATGGTTTACGTTTTTTCTGACTTGCCCTTCTTCCCCCTTCATTCTATGCAGATCGCCGACGTAGAAGGGGCATGTCAAGGTCTACTAGGGTTTGAACCGTTTTAGAGTACACTGATTTCGTGCCGGTGTCGGTGTCGGTGTCTGTGTCTGTCCCTATGTCTTGTGTCTTGACTATGAGGTCATGACTTCATCACTTTTTGACAGTCTTGACTTTCGCGTCAAGTAAACTCTACACTCTACATACTCAGCTCCACAACCACAATAACAACAACCACAACTCCCCCTTCCAAAACTCCGAAACACCGAGACACCGAATCACAATAACACGCCAAATCATCCAAAAAGCCAAAACGCGTAACCAAAAGACCCCGAAATAAAAACTCCCTGCCTGTCAGTGTATGGACGATGATGCATGATGGTACTTCCCCACTCCCCTCCCCACATATTTCACCCCGTTTCCCCGTTTCCCCGTTTCCCGTTTCCCAAGGCTTCGGTCAGGGCAACGGTGAACAAACATGAAGGATATACATAGATGATAGACGAAAGGATGGGATGGGGAGGAGTATAGATATCTGATATATATATACATTACTTATACACGACAACTTGTGCTTTGCTTATTCGCTAATTTACGAAGCTCGTGGTGTCTACCATCTTACCATCTATCTATCTACGTATTTGGCTGCGAGTTCTTGTGCATTGACAACTGCGCAAGCGATGAACCGACGGGTCTATGTCTCTCCCTCCTGAAAGAAAGTATGCCAGGCTACGTCGCATGATTCTACCGAACCTTTACAGCAGTGAGGTATATGTATCTGTATGTATCGTAATCGTAATCATAACTAGTTGAAAAAAGAAAAAAGGATCTCGAGAGAAATGACTTTAACCAAGACCCCATTTCAATGATTCCAAGGCCCAGCATCACTCATCGAACAACCCCCCTTATCCTGACAATCACATACACCCCCCAAATAATGAGGCAAATTCTCCGGCTCAATCGTCTCAAGCAACGTCCCCTTCCAATCCTTCACATCCCCACTCAACACACTAATCTTCGCCACCGTCACCTCATCCAACCATCTCTTCACCACGCTCCAAACCGTTCCAAACAAATATGGGGCTCCTACGATATAAAATTTGCCCATCGTCTCAGGATACCTATCCTGTCCGATTTTAGAAGCCTGCATAACGAAATCTTTAACGTTCCAGAAAGCACGGAGGGTGACACCGCGGAGGTCGAGGATGGTGCAGAATGTTTCGACGGGGTGGCCAGAGGAGGAGGAACAGGCGGGAAGACGGGTGGAGATGGATTTTTCGTATTCCCAGACGAGGCGTTGGAGTTGACGTTCTTGGGTTGTGCATTTGTAGAGTTTGGTGATATCGAGGGAGCCGAAGCGTTCGATGTATATTGGGCGTCCTTCCTGGGGATGCGGAGGATACAAAAAGGCAGGGAGGTGAAGATGAGGATAGAAGAATAGAATGAGAGGATAGGCGAGCGCACCTTGTCTGTCTTGTGATAGAACTGGGGGTAGTACTTGTCTACTTCTTCTTTCTCTTTGTAGTCAAAGTTCCTGCAAAGGAGAAAATCGGCGACCTCAGTATCTCAGTATGAAGTAGGTATTAGGTATTGGAGGAAGTAGCATCCAATTTTCGGATAGGATCCAAAGCAGGATGACAAGGCAAGAGAAACTAAAACACTCACTTTACAATCTCCTCGACACCAAAGTCTTTCCTCCATTGTTCCGCAGCAAGAAGCATGGTCTTTGCTAGCGGAACGTCGAATTTACGAGCTCGGAGGAACCTGACGGATCATGACCGGCGAACAAGAGAGACATCGACGACGACGACATCGTATCAGAGAGACCAGGACGATTCCGAACGAGCGCAGAACAAGAGGAGAGAGTGTAGAGTCAGCCAATGTCATCACCAGCTACAACCGCAACTGCCAGCAATGTATCCCATTGCACTTTGCAGAGCACGTAGCACAAGCAACCTACCCACCTCAGAAGAAACGGATCATCCATCCTCTCTTCCACAAACGCTCCTTCTTGTTTCAACTCATCCCTGAACGTGTCGAGCGCTTTTTGCTGTTCCGGGGAAAGATTGCCTACGTGCCCTGGTTTGGGCTTCCAATTGGGGTCTGTGGCGGGGGCGGGGGCGGAGGCGGGAGTCGTTGTTGACATGGTGTAAAGGTTGAAGAGAAAGTGAGAATGAGGAGGGGACGGAGACGGAGTAAAGAAAGGTAATCGATGGAGTCGCCGCTGGCCGTAAGATATGACGCCCCTATATTGTATAACATTGACACGTTGCCATTGCCAATAATACTCGAATAATACTTGTAACATTGTACGACCACAGTCTACATAGTGCCAATACTTAGTACTGATCCTTCTCCTTCCAACGTGGACATCCCAGGATTAGATCCCCCAACGACATAAACACTCGCATCCATCATCTCAGCACCGGGTAGATAACTTCCTGCCCATCCCTTTAACATATCCTTTCCCGGTATCGTAGATACCCCGGTATTAGCAAACCCCGTGAAAGACCTTGACACTTGTTCTAGTAAATTGAAATCAGACTCGGTCGGTTTGACTAGGCCAAGGACGTTGTATGCAGTGAAATTGGCAAAGACGCAGACTAGCTCTGAGGTGTAGATGACTCCTAAGCCGGGAGAGTCTATGGCTTCTAAGGAGGATGTGAGGATGGTTTGGTTGAAGGCGTAGAGGAAAACTGGTGGGATAACTTTGGGTTCAGGCTCGGACTGCCCCTCAGGATGTCCGTTAGCGAGGTCTTGATTGTATTTATCCGCTATAGCATGCCCGAACAAGAACGACGGGCAGACGAATAGGATATCCCGAAACACTTGAGCAGAGCGGTAGAATTCTGCAGGGAGACCTGCTTCGGCGTTGGCAGTGAAATCGTCTAGAGGGTATAACTCCAGCAGGATCTCAATCGTCGTTTGATTAGGATCTGGGTAAAACGTGTCTGGGAACTCCTCCATAGTCTTATTCGGAGGCATAAAAAAGGTCGCATCGTCCTCCGTCCAACCAATTATACTAACCGGCATTTGAACAAATCGACCCTGCCGTACAAGTTGGGACGACGTAGAGGGGAGAAAATCGCCGTCTGCGGTGGGTAAATAAACATCTCCGCCATTTTGGCTTGAGGTAGAGTTGTGTTATTGAATGGTTAAATTGAGAAGAGTTTCCATGGGTAGGTTTCGTAGACACGAAAGTGTTTCGCTACCTTGCGGGTTACCGAAGGTGTCGCATCCGGTGAGGTTGGCGACGGCGTTGAAGGCGTCGAGGGTTAGGTTGAGGGTGGAAGTGGGTTCTAGGGCAGTGCTTTCCATGATGGCACCGTGGAAGGGTGCACCTTGGGTTCCGCCGTAAGCGAGGATTTGCATGGTGACGCTGAGAGCTTGATTATGATCAAGGTCAGCAAGGTGTCAATAATTGAGTAATATGGGAGGATATTCCTTACTTCCCGACGACTGTCCGAAAATAGTGACTTTATCAGGATTACCTCCAAAAGAACCAATGTTTTCCTACAAAAGACCATATATCAGCGCCTACTATCTTCACTTGTTCCTCAAGCTTCTTGACTAACCTTGACCCATTCAAGAGCTAACCGCTGATCCTTCAGACCGACGTTAAGGTCGTTGGTTTCCCTCAAGGCTTCAGAAAGGGCGAAGCCAAAGACTATAATAATAACGATACAGTACAAGTTTAGAGTCAACTTCAAAAAGACATATGTACGAATCAAACCGTCTGGTTCATTCGTCCTTTCGTTGATGTGTCCTTCGTATAATCCACCTTTGATGAAAAAGAAAATGAAGAAAAACGTCAGAAAGTCAAAAACTCCTTATCCAGCCAGCACACATTCCACGAAACTCTACCCACCTCCATAAATCCACACAAAAACAGGCAACTCATCCCCCTCCTTCGTCCCCACAGGTCTAGCAACCTTCAACCTCAGACAATCCTCGCTCAAATCCCCTTCCGTCAATACGCTAAACCAAGGAATTCCCGTGGAAAGTATTGAGGGCATACAGGTCCTGGGACTGTTGCGTTGTAGAGGTGAGGTATGCGGGGACGGGAGAAGCAAAACGACGAGAACCAGAGGGAGGTAGGAAGGCCGTAGGGAATGTTGAGGAATTTCTCTACACCAGGGACAGAGCCAGTTCCAACTTCCGAGGTATGTGATAGTGATATTGTGCTTGGTATCGATGACAGTCGTGTTTGGGTTTGAAATTGGGTCAGCGAAAGCTGAGGACGAGAACGCCAAGGACGCCAGAAGGAAGGTGAAGACGATAATAGCCAACATGAGCTTGAACAGTCCCAGTCGCAGTCTGAGACTGGTCATTGTGCAGTGAGAAATTAAATAGTTTTCTGCTGCTGACATTGGTAATGGTGGTGCCCTGGGTGGGCGGGACGCCAAATGCCAACTTTGCTTTATTTACCGGGCTGGCCCCTCAAACTGTGATCTCTACTCGGAAAACTGGGAAAAAGGTACTGCGTTACGATCGTAATCTGCGACAATGCGTGAAGATCGTTCCTGTCAGGTAAATTGGTCGATATTGACCATTGCACTAGACTATCACCCAACATCAATCAATGATATATCATATCGTGCGTTGAGAAACCGTTTACCTTCAACGAGATTGTGATACTGCTGAGAGAACCGCAGTCGTGATTGGATTGGTGAGACCATACCACAACCACACCATTCGATTTGGGGACAGTAGGAGTTAAGTAGGAGTCGTCCAGAATTCGTAGTTTTTGCAGCAGCCTATATGCGCAGTCGTGGGTACGGGTACAGGTACGGGCGTGTGTTTAGCTGGTATGGTGAAATTGAAATGAAGTAATAGTGTCAGAAGGATTCGTGCTTACTGTTGGTTCCCCCTCAACCGACTCTATCACCGACTTTGACGTTTCTTGCAGCCGGATCCGACAACTTGGACTATACCGGCCCCTGAAAGAGGTTGGACTAAATTTAAGTTTACTGGGCAAAAGTGGACACAACGCAAACACACCTTCATACCCCAAAAGTGTGTCCTTTTAATCAACATAAGGATATCGGTAAAGCACAGTCCACTGGCAGTCACTTTTGATGATAACTCCGTGTAGAGCAAGCCCGTCGAGGTCGTAAGTGATGGTTTTCTGGACGATTTCCCTGGAGAAGGAACCACGGAACTGGATGGATTGCAGAAGGTGATGGTGGTGGTGGTGATAGACATAAGGTTTGGAATGATGAATGGCTGAAAAAACGCGAGAATGGACTGAGACTTGGAAGTTGAATTTTGAAAGTGCTGAGAACGTTGGCTTATTATAAAGTAACTTCTCGAAGCAACGTACAGGTATTCTCAGATAGGGGCTGATAAGGACCAGGCGACAGGATAGTTTTCATGGACTACTAGTATAGATTGTGTCATTTGAAGTTCTGGTGTGCACGTCGTCCTCATGACTATAATGATCGCCGCATTCACTTGAGGTACACTTGAGGATCGTATGAAAAGCTTGATCCCGCATGCGGAGTGCAGGCGACGTTGTCCGAGTACTTAATAGAGCGACACTTCGAAGGGCCGGCCCTAAATCAAAGTCAGTTTAACACTTGACACTGACTCTATGTTAAAGCCGCGGCGCTAAGTCACAGGTACCAATGTTTCTTCAGAAGAAAGGTGTTATTCCCACTGGGCAGTCTCAGTCTGCTCAAGTTGGCTTCGACCTTCTTCATCTTCCTGAGCTTCTCACTACTACCTCCGCTTTTGCTGACCCAATTCCAAACCTGATTGCCATCGACGTCAAGCACAACGTTACATATCTCGGAATCACCTCTTCGACTGGTGTAGAGAAATTCTCTGAGCCGGACTCAAAATCCAGTCCAAGGTTCAGCGTTCAGTGGGTGCTGAACTTTTTTCGAACGCATCCGAACCGATACTTTGGATTGTACGAAATGTGTCCTTTTTGGTGGCGTTGCGATGAGTTTTTCTTACTTTTTTGACTACTATATCCTCTTCGCTGACTTGATAGATGAAGGAGAAGGCTACATTGTCAGTTTGAGGCTGGCTTTGGGACCAAGGAACATGTCTGTGGTGCAATTCTACTTGTCATACAGTGGAACTAGTAGTGATTTTTTAGAACCTCAGAAGGGAAAAAAAAAATGAGACTCACTGAAAAATGGGTCCAGAAAAGTTCAAACCTGAACCGGACCAAAGTTCAGAAAATTTTGGCCTGAACAGGACTGAACTGGACTTGGTAAACACACGTACTTATATATCGGGTCCAGGCTAGGCCATGGAAACTGCAAGCTTGCGAACGACCGTTTCTAATTGCTAGAAAGGCCCAATAGGTAGATGCAGACTCTCGTACTCTGTCAAAGACTGACGCCGCAAAGACTTGCAGGAAGAATTTCATACGGCAAGGCAGCAACGACGGACAGCTCAGAGGCTCTTGCCTCTTTGTTATCTCTTGGCAGCTCCCTCCTCAAGCCTTTGGAAAGGCGAATTGTCGGAACGTCCACGACAGTTCACTGCCATAGATCGTTCTGGGTCGTATCTATCACATCCTAAAGAAGATTGGAAAAGAATGCGTTGTTGATACATGTGCACCAATTTATACATCAAGTCACTGTCTTATAGTCACCCAGAAGTAAAGACCATCAACCAAGACCAGATCATAGTATGAATCCTCTCCATAAAAGATTTCAAGGTTCAAAAATCCGTACCACGTACATAGGCATATCTCGAGAGCCTGAAAAGCCCCAGAGGACGTCAGTATTTCACACCTTCAACACTCCTCTTCTATCAGTTGAAATGCGAGCGGGAATGATGTGTAGGGCCAGTCAACGATGAAGCACTATATTCAATACTATCGAATGATGTCGGAGGGTTACTGTCTGAAGGCGTATACGGTGGCGGACTATGTATACGCCCCAATAGTGCTGATAGTGCTGACATGGTCGTCCATGAGGCAAAGTGAGAATCCTTGAGGTCAGAGCTGGTATTAAGGTTACTGCTCTCATAACTGTTGACGGGTAACCCAGGAGTCGTGCGGACCATGTTTTCTGGACGAAAGACAGGAGGTACGTCGTATTCGTACTCTGAAGCTGAATAGGCACGTCTGCCTGCTCGGCGTTGCCAGCGACGATATAGAAGGGCGAGGAGTACGATGACGAGTAGTAGTAGGATGGCGCTGACGATACTGCCTGCGATAATTGCAGTATTATCGGGACGAGGCAGGTCTTCGTCGGCAATATTGGCATCAGTATCGCTATCTGAATCTGAAGGAGAAGGCGTGGACGTCAGTGATATGGAGGGTGCTGTCGTGCGAGGCGGAGATGTGAGCGGAGGAGATGCAGGAGAACTGTGCGTCCTATTTCAGGGATATGAATCCTGTAACTTCTTCAAAGCATTCGGTGTTGACTTACGCTTGCAACAGGTTCGAAGGCTGGCTGTTAGGAAGGTCATTAGAAATGACGAAGCTGGAGGGATAACCACGACATCAGGACTCACGACTCTGGAGGTGATGTAGTTTCGCTGGGCGAAACGCCATGCACGGGAGATGTCGGTAAGACAACTGGTTGAGTGTAAAAGAAAGTGGGGCTACAGATCCAAATGAGTACATGGAAACTCCGCGAAGGAAGGAAGTAATGTACTCCACAAGATTCGTGAAAGCAAGCAGCTCTACTTGCCTGGTAGAAAGAAGATGAAATCCCAAAAGAAGAATGAGAAATAGCGACGAGGATTGATACAATAGCTATAATTACCCAGTGGCTTCAGGTGGTATTGTCAGAGTCATTACCGCACTCGGTGCGGCATGAGACGCAGGGTCGAGAACCTCCCCAATAACCTCTTGATTCTGCATAAACTCAAAATGCCAATTTTCTGGATCGTCGCCTGGATCGCGGAACCATGTGATGGTGACTACTTCTCCTGGAGTCACGGTTGCGGGAAAACCATCTATGGAAAGGCTAGCGACCAGCGACGCGAGATAGAGAGCAATGATTATTATCCTGAAGGTTACCATTGAATAAAGTAATTATTTGAGACATGTCATTACTCAGCGAAAAGAAAACACTCACATTCTCGCCCAAATAGCCATGGCAAATTTAAAAATGCGGGGAGAAGAGAGAGCAAGGGAATCTGGCGGACCAGGGGCCTTAAATACAATCAAGGAGTTGTAGAAGGTGGTGGTAGACACAAGGTTTGGAATGATGAATGGCTGAAAAGCGCGAGAATAGACTGAGACTTGGAAGATGAAAGTGCTGAGAACGTTGGCTTCTTATAGGATATCTTCTCGAAGCAACGTACGGGTATTTTCGGATAGCTGTTAACGACCAGACGACAGGATAGTTTTCATAGACTATTGATTGTATCATTTGAAGTTCTGGTACTGAGCACGTCGTCCTGGGCCTCATGACTGAAACCGCCGCTATCACTTGAGGTACACTTGAGGATCATAATGGGTATTGGGTCATGAGTGCCATTGTACACATCGTATGAAAAGTTTGATCCCGTGTGCACGGAGCAGAAGACTTGCACGGAAGACGTCCGGGTAAACCAATGCTCGAAGGGCCGGCCCTAAACCAATATCGTGACCAGCCAACCTCCGATCTGCTGCATATGGAATCGAAGAGCTACCTTAAAAGTTACTGTTATAACTGAGTGGTACGTCGATGGGTATTTTCCGATCCAGGTCCCAGAAGCCCGAAGATGGTCGGAAATGAAGGTTCCCTTCCGTACCTTCCTAAATCGTTTGGATTTGCCGGCGATTGACCCGCCCTCCCCATTTGACTCTGAGTTGCCGTCTTTACCATGAAATACATATTTTTTGATTTTGTGTCATGGCGTGATTTCCTTTTCTGACGATGGTGAGGAGGAGGAGGAGGAGGAGGAGGAGTGGTTTAGGCTGGGATCAAGAACTGATACGCCGCCGCAAGGAGAAGTCTCGTGCTGCCTAGTGTCCTTGTCTTCTTTCAAAGGACAGCGCTGGGATTGGACGTGAAGCTGCTGTCCGTCCTTTGTCTTCACCTTGATGTCTTTCTTTCATTTTTCTGTTTCATTTTCCTTCTTGTTTTGTTTTTTTCCGTCGCGTCATTCTGACCAACCGACTGGCTGGCAGGGTTCACGCCAGTCCTACGCTCCCAACGCTGCCAGCAGTGCCTCTGCACTCTCTTCTTTAAACCACTATACCTACATATCCCCATCCCCTAACTCTGCTCACCCGAATCCGTACCCGACATTCCTAGCATTATTATAATATTATTAATTAATATCCGGCGGAAGAACCTGCGCCGCCGGTCAAACCGTATGCTTCTACTTCTTGGACTTCTAGGCCCTGGATCGGATAATACCCATCGACACTGTACTCGTTATAACTTACACGCCGAAGATACAAAAATATCCGCTCAACAGAAAGGCGTACGAAAACACATTTTTGTACAGATATATCCTATATCAGAACAATAATGTCATCTATCCGTCGAGCGGATATTTTTGTTTTCTCGGCGTGTTACAGGAGCTGTCGATCGCTGCGCTCACTGGGGGACGAGCCTAAATGACTTTATGTAGTAATGCGCTACTACTAGTAGCACGCCACAGGTACCAGTGTTTTCTCAGAAGAAATATGTCGTTCCCACTGGGCAGTCTCAGTCTCCTCAAGTTGGTTTCGACCTTCTTCATCTTCCTGAGCTTCTCACTACTACCCTCCGCTTTCGCTAGCCCAATTCCAAACCCGATTGTCTTCGACATCAAGCACAACATCACATACCTCGGAATCACCTCTTCACCTGGTGTAGAGAAATTCCTCAATATCCCCTACGGTCTCTCCACCGCTGGTTCTCGTCGATTTGCTTCTCCCGAACCTGCGTATTTACCCTCAGGTACAATTTACAATGCAACAGTCCCAGGACCTGTATGTCCTCAAACGACTGTGCCTGGGTTTCCTTGGTTTAGTAATCTGACGGAAGGAGATTTGAGTGAGGATTGTTTGAGGTTGAAGGTTGCTAGACCTGTGGGGACGAAGGAAGAGGATGAGTTGCCTGTTTTTGTGTGGGTTTATGGAGGTTTGTACTTTACTTCGGTACTACTTTCATGTTAATGCGCTGCATTGCGTTCATGAGGTCTTTCTTCTTTTTTTCTTTTCTTTTCTTTCGAAAGGTGGATTATTCAACGGGCACATCAACGGAAGGACGAATGAACCAGACGCATTGATCTTGGAGTCAGTTGCGAATGGACTTCCTGTTATCTTCGTCGCGATGAATTATCGTTTAAACAGTGAGTCCATACATACATCTTTTCTGAAGTGGGCTCTAATCTACTCTATTATTATAGTCTTTGGATTCGCGCTTTCTGAAGCTTTGAGGGAAACCAACGACCTCAACGTTGGTCTAAAGGATCAGAGGTTAGTTCTTGAATGGGTCAAGGTTAGTCAAGGAGCCTTGAGGTACACGTGAAGAGAGATGCTGAAATACAGTCTCTGTAGGAAAACATTGGTTCTTTTGGAGGTAGCCCTGATAAAGTCACCATTTTTGGACAGTCGTCGGGAGGTAAGGATCATCTTTTCGTTTAACTTTCACCCATCTTGTCGCAATTAATCCGAACTTCGTCTAGTTGCTTCGACCTAACTTTCTTCCCTTGAGATGTCGCGCTGACCATGATGAATACAGCTCTCAGCGTCACCCTCCAAATCCTCGCCTACGGCAGAACCAAAGGTGCCCCTTTCCACAGTGCCATCATGGAAAGTGTAAGGGACCGGGCCATGGCAAGAGTACGGAAAGAGGCTCGAACAAGGCCTAGCACCTTAGGGGGGAACTATGGAGTTGATTCTGCTACGGAACAAGTAGCTAAATACAACGTATAAGTACCTAACAAATGAATACGATCAATATGGAAACAATACAAATAAGAACTATGAAACTAGCGGGAATGATCACTGACTAGTTAGATATATAGGGAGTTTAGGGAGGTGATCATGACATTAAGCACCGCCCTCGAACCCACTTCCACCAGCAACCTAACTCTCAACACCTTCAACGCCGTCGCTAACCTAACCGGGTGCGACACCTTTGGGAATCCACAAGGCAGCAAAACATTAGCCTGTCTACGAAATCTTCCTATGGGAACGCTTCTCAACATAACTATTCAACAACACGACTCTACTTCAAGCCAAAACGATGGAGATGTTTATTTACCCACCGTAGATGGCGATTTCCTCCCGTCAGCGTCGTCCGAACTGACCCGTCAAGGTCGATTTGTTCGCATGCCGGTTATTATTGGGTGGACGGAGGACGATGGGACGCTTTTTACGCCAGCCAATACAACTATGGAGGAGTTTTTACACATATTCTACCCCGACCTTACTCAAACTACTATCAGCCGTCTTCTCGAGTTATACCCAGTAGAAGATTTCAATGCTAATACCGAAGCAGGTCTCTCAGCAGAATTTTACCGCACTGCTCAAGTGTTTCGAGATATCCTACTCGTTTGCCCGTCGTTTTTATTCGGACATGCTATGGCAGATAAATACTCTCAAGACCTCGCTGACGCTGACGAGCATCCTGAGTGGCGGGGTGGACCTAAAACCGGAGCCATACCTGTCTTCTTATACTCCTTCAACCAAACCATCCTCACGCCCTCCTTGGAAAGCCTAGGCTCCCCTGGTCTTGGAGTTATTCACTCCTCCGAACTAGCCTACGTCTACGCTAGTTTTACCGCATACAACACTACGGGCCTAGTCAACCCCACTGAGGCTGATTACGCTTTGCTTGAGCAAGTGTCGAGGTCTTGGACGACGTTTGCTAGTGTTGGGCTGCCTACGATTCCGGGAAAGGTTACGTTGAAGGGATGGGAAGGAAGTTATCATCCCGACGTTGGGATGATGGATGCGGGTGTTTATGTCGTTGGAGGGTCTGATCCGGGAGTGTCGAAGTTGGAAGGAAAAGGTTCTAATAAGGTGTTGGTGGCGCAGAAGTTGAAGGAGAGGTGTGGATTTTTGAATAGTGATGCAGTTATTGAGCAGTTGAAATACTGAGCAGAAGAATGGTCGTAGGTCACTGGGTGAAAGATACTTAGTAGTAGTATTGAATGGTATCCCCCATACAGTCAAAGTACAAACTTTGAGAAAAACAAAAAAGTTTCTGCCTTTCGTGCTTATAAGGTTCGTTAAAAGCAGAGTGAAAGCGTGGTTAATATGCTGGGGGTGGTCCCGTTCAACTTCTTTGACGCACTTGAGTAGTCTAGCTATTATCTAAGGAATGAATCGTCATTTTTCTCCTGTATAAGCCTAGTTACCAGCATCCTAGATATCATCCATACACTGTGTAAGTAGTACTAGTAATATGTACTGCTGTATGTACTTCAAGTATCAGTAACTAATCTTTGTGCTTACACGACATTCATCTCAGATCACACTGTGGCAAGGTATGTAGGGAGTCAATACACAGTGAAGGAGCGGCGGGAGCGGGCAGGATGAGACCTGATGTAGTCTCGCGTAGCCAGACTGACGATATACGCTTGACACTCTTCGTGTGCGTATATGTAGACCTGATGGGAGTCGGTAAGCCGGAAGACGCCGTTTGGTCACCCGAAATTGTCGAGCTCGACCGTGACATATATAATCATCACCTCCCACGACGCCCCCGTTTCTCTCAGCCGCCGGAACCCTCTGAAAGCCAACGGAAAGCTACAAGTCCCTCTAGAATTAACCAATGATTAACGCGTGCTATGGAGAGGGCCGAGGTTTCAGCTATCAAATTGATAGGACCATGTGAGCGGTGGTTCTATCAAATTCGTTCCGTTAGTTGGGCTTCAGCGTTCACAGGTGCCATCACAGGAGGATAGAAAAGGCTAGCGCGAAGAAGCTCAAGAAACCGGCGGCACTGAACGTTGATCTCGATCGCTACATACTAGGATCCACTGCGGGCGGCCATTGATATTTGTAGGCATTTTTGTTGGGACTTAAATTACGAAAATTTCGCACGATTTCTAGGCTGATAAAAGTCAAAGTATTTGCCGCTGAAATGCCAGCTTTAAATGGAAAGCTGGCATTTCAGCGGCAAATACTGGCAAATACAGTGACTCTTCAAACACTATAAACTTTGGCACCTTTTCATATACCCTTTTGAGGAAATGATTTCCCCTTTAAGAAAAGTATTTGCAGTTGTTTGCCTGGCCCCTCTTCCTCTGCCGCTACCAGGAAGCCGGAGAGAAGCAACGGCTGCCACACTTGTATCAGCCTAGAAATCGTGCTAAAAATTTGTAATTTAAGTCCCAACAAAAATGCCTGCAAATATCAATGGCCGCCCGCAGTGATCGCGTCTTAGATCAGCCACCAGCCACATATATCTTGTGATATGACGACTTGCGCTCGTACTGATATTGGGTCCAGGCTAGGCTATCTGTCAAACACCGCAAAGACTCGGACCTGCAGGAAGAACCTCATACGGCAAAGCAGCAACGACAGGTAGCTCAAAGGCTCTTATCCTCTCTTATCTCTTTTAGTGTTCGTCAAGTCCGGTTCGGTCTGGTTCAGTCCAAAATTCTCTAAACTTTGAACTGAACTTTAGGTTCGGTTCAGAACTTTCGACCGGACCAAAAGATCTTTCAGTGAGTCTCAATCTTTTCCCATCTGAGGCTCTACAAACACACCATTTCACATACAACTTGGCTGCAGGATTCTGTAAAGGATGTCTAAAGTAAGTTTGTCGAGTTTTACTCAAGTTTTACTACAGTATTCCACTGTACGCCAAATGGCAGTGCACCACAGACATGTGCCTTGGTCCCAAAGCCGGCCTCGGGTTCAAACTGACGACGTAGCCTTCTCCCTCGTCAATCAAGTCAGCGAAGAGTATAGAGCAGTCAAAAACTTACCACAATGCCACCAAAAGGGACTCATTTCGTACAGCCTGTCCACACCATGGGTTCGGACGCGTTCGAAAAGCACTCACTGAGCCTTCAACTGGACTTTGAATCTGGTTCAGAGAATTTCTGAACTCTGAACTGAACTTTTTGTTCAGTCCACTGGCAGAAAAGTCCAGGTCGAACCAAAGTTCAGAACCGGACTTGGCGAACACCAAGATTCTCTTTGTATCTCTCAGTTCCCTCTTCAAGTCTTCGGAAAGGCAAATTGTCGGAACGTCCACGACAGTACATCGCCATAGACCGTTCTGGGTTGTATCTATCACATCATTAAAAAAAAGATTGGAAAAGAATGTGTTGTTGATACATGTGCATCTACTTATACATCAAGTCACTGTCCTATAGTCGCTCAGAAGTAAGGTCCATCAGTCAAAACCAGATCATAGTATGATTCCTCTTCGTTAAAAGATTTTTAAGGTCAATCCGTACCACGTACACACGCTTATCTCGAGAGCCTGAAAAGCCCCAGAAGACGTCAATATCTCACTGAAAAATTGTAGCAGCACAGAAGCTCCTCACCTCACCTTTAACATTCCCTAGTGGTAGCCGCTACTCCCAGTAAACCCCCCTCTATCAGTTGAAATGCGCCCAGTAGAGCGGGAATGCCGTGTAGTGCCAGTCAACGATGAAGCAGTATATTCAGTACTATCAAATGTTGTCGGAGGGTTACTGTCTGAAGGCGTATACGGTGGCGGACTATGTATACGCCCCGATAGTGCTGACATGGTCGTCCATGAGGCAAAGTGAGAATCTTTGAGGTCAGAGCTGGTATTAAGGTTACTGCTCTCATAACTGTTGACGGGTAACCCAGGAGTCGTGCGGACCATGTTTTCTGGACGAAAGACAGGAGGTACGTCGTATTCGTACTCTGGAGCTGAATAGGCACGTCTGCCTGCTCGGCGTCGCCAGCGACGATATAGAAGGGCGAGGAGTACGATGACGAGTAGCAGTAGGATGGCGCCGACGACACTGCCTGCGATGATTGCAGTTTTGTTGGGACGAGGCAGGTCTTCGTCGGCAGTATTGGCATCAGCATCGCTATCTGAATCTGAAGAAGGCGTGGACGTCGATGATGTAGAGGGTGCTGTCGTGCGAGGCGGAGATGTGAGCGGAGGAGATGTAGGAGAACTGTGTGACCTAATTCAGGGATATGAATACTGCAACTTCAAAGCATTCGGTGCTGACTTACGCTTGAGACGGGTTCGAAGGCTGGCTGTTAGGAAGGTCATTAGAAATGACGAAGCTGGAGGGATAACCACGACATCAGGACTTACGAGTCTGGAGGTGATGTAGTTTCGCTGGGCGAAACGCCATGCACGGGAGATGTCGGTAAGACAACTGGTTGAGTGTAAAAGAAAGTGGGGCTACAGATCCAAATGAATACATGGAAACTCCGCAGGAAGGAAGTAATGTACTCCACACGATTCGTAAAAGCAAGCAGTTCTACTTGCCTGGTAGAAGGAAGATGAAATCACAAAAGAAGAATGAGAAATAGCGACGAGGATTGACACAGTAGCTATAATTACCCAGTGGCTTCAGGTGGTATTGTCAGAGTCATTTCCGCACTCGGCGCAGCATGAGACGCAGGGTCGAGAACCTCCCCAATAACCTCTTGATTCTGCATAAACTCAAAATGCCAATTTTCTGGATCGTCGCCTGGATCGCGGAACCATGTAATGGTGACTACTTCTCCTGGAGTCACGGTTGCGGGAAAACCATCTATGGAAAGGCTAGCGACCAGCGGCGCGAGATAGAGAGCGACGATAATTATCCTGAAGGTGAACATTGAATAAAGTGGTTATTTGATGCCACTACTCAACGAAAAGAAAACACTCACATTCTCGTCCGAATAGTCATGGTAAATTTGAGAAAATGCGGGGAGAAGAGAGAGGAAGGGAAACTGGCGGACCAGGGATCTTAAATACAATCAATCAGTTTCGAAGACGTTGGGGCTACATACCACGTCAGTACAAAGGACCCAAGAGGATGGGTATATAAATAAATATTACTTATGCCTCGAAGGATTGGCCGACATGGTACCGCGGTACCGGTTTTGAGAACATAAAGACATTGCCAAGTACTGTCGTTCATGGAATTCAAGAGTCGAAGAAACTTCCAAAAGATGACTGTTACTCATTTGTTCCCCCGCCAAGCTTTTCACTCGGTGCTGATACTGAACACTGGTTCTAAATCGCACATAGATATCAGGTCTTGGGGTTTTGATAATGACACATTGACAGTGAGTATGTACTTAGCCTCAGAGAAGCGAATAGTTGGTCTACTTGGTAGCTTTCGCAGAAAAAACTTCCATGATTGCGAGGAATTTATCAATCCGGCAAGCTTCTACAACACCTACTCAACGTCAAAACAACGATATGGTGATCGGGTCCAAAAGCTTGTGTAACTTCTGACCAGTTGAGCAACGTAGTGGATGAGGAGCAAAGGACTGTTGAGGCTCATGGGTCGGTCCGGCACCCGCGAACCGTGAAGTACGCTTGGCCTAGCAAACCCCACGCTTGGCGACTCCGAGGGCTCTATTAAGAAGATGTATTCAATACATGAGATCATTAGCGCACAGGACTGTCAAAGTACACTTCGTACAGACAGGGATCGGGCTTGGCTCAATATCACTAGGGACCGACTCATTCTCGCCGACTCGGAGTTCCCATCCGATTGCTTTAGTCGGGTGGTACTTGAGATAAGTCCGTCGATCTCCAGCAAGCCCGAGCGTCCAAACCGGAGCAACTCGTTGGTATTTCTACGGCCTTGTAACCTCCCGTCCATCTCACAAACCTTTGAGGAATCCATGCCTTTCTCAGTGAATATTATCCGAAAAAGACCTTCGTACGCACCCACATGTGTGATGTCTTATCAACACGGAAAATTAGTCGCCAAGGAATTCTTCAGTGTCGGAGCATGTACTCTCTAAACTGGGGGGACGTGAAAGGGCAACCTTTATGTTCCTTATCGCTCCCTATTGCTCCTGATTAACCTTATTGTAGCCGTAGCACTACATGATGTAGTGAGAAAGGCGTAGCAATGGAAGGTAGCGACATCATACATACCTGGGGTGGGCGATGCGTACGTTGATAGAGTTCGGCCTCGCATCCTACTTTTATTTGCGAGGAAAAGGGAATGGGAAGGATGATACACATTTTTGAGATTAAGAGCTAGCATTGAGCAAGAGTAGAGCGAAAAAGCAACTGAAGATGGGATCGAGTCTGTCCCAGACGAAGACGTGCACACATCCAACCATCGAATTAAATCCGGTGAGGGTGTCAACAGTGTGTTGCTTTGAGTGAGTTGCACAGAGGGTAAGATGAGAAAATGGCAGTGGAAGGCGAGCTAGACATGGAATTATTTGCGTTCTTTGCTATGTACAGGCGGTACTGCTGTAGCAAGTGAAAGGTAAGAACAGAAACGGTAAAATTGAAGAGTATCATACCTTTTAGAGTCGTCTGAGCCTCGTTTCCTCAACAATCCATTCGTTCTTGCTCCTCAAGATTTACACCATGGTTCGCCAGGTACGGGAAGACACGGTAGACCGTGAGTGACGGTGTAAGGAACGCGTGTATCGACTTCTTGAGGGGAATTTGATTTGAGTTGACATTGCTTGAAAGTGATTTGAGAGCCTGAAGACGCGTTGTAAGAGTCAGAGGAGGTGAAACGAAGACCGACTTGGACCGCGGTAATTCTGAGTAAGCGCCTTGTAACGACTTGTTTTTAACGGTGTGCTGGGAAGGAGTACAGTAGGAACTCATATTACTGCGGTTTCCCTCAATCTCTGCCCTCGACACTCCGATTCACGACATGGACCAGAACGCTTCAACCTTCGCAGAACTACGTGCCGAACAAGTTGACCAGATTTCGGACAACGTATCCAAGCCTTCATGCAACCTAGCATCACTGGATGGTTCTGCTGATCCAGATTCGTCGTCATCATCTCCGTTCCCTCAGCGATTACAACGGGCAGTGAGAGATCGAAGGAATTATTCAACGAGCTCGAGCCAGAGCAACTCGTTGTTGTACTACCGAAGATGAGGAAGCTGATGGATTTGGAACGCGTTAATCAAACAAATGGTTTTGGGCCGGATCTCCGGGAATTTGACGAGTTGGCGCAACTCTTGGGCAGACTAGTGGCTTTAAAAGAGAGAGAAAGTGAACCCTCTTTCACTATATACTCACCGTTTGCTAACATCCTCGCTTGTCTTTATCATTCTTTTTTTTTCCAGATAGACTACCAGTTGTTCGTTATCTGCCTTGTACCTCCGACCTTCCACCTTCCGAAGTCAATGGACCTGCTTCACCTGAATGGCTGGCAATGTTAGTGCATCTTTCCAAACCTCTCCACCTTGTCTGACATCCCGTCTAGGTTTGTGCATTCAGATGTACCATCCATCTGTATCGGAGACCATAACGCATGCTGCAATATCTGTCTGGAACATTTTGAAGAACCAGCACTGGCATCAGAGTTTCAAGTTGACGGCGGTGATGATGTGGACCCGATGGCAGATGGCGGGGACCAAGCGAGTCCTAAACCATTGAGAAAGTTGATATGTGGGCATGTGTTGCACGTCAGTCTACCCCCTTAGCTTTCACGTTGCTCTCAGCTGTCCGCCGTGATTGACCATATCTTTAATATCTTTAGGAAGAGTGCCTACCCATGTTTCAAAGTGATGACTATAATAAAAGGTTCGAGTGCCCTGCATGTCGCACGAAAGTCTGGACTCGCCTGCCAGAGAAATTTTCGCTTCTCTTGGCTGAAATTTATCGCGACGCCGCACGTAACAGTGTCTCCTCTGACCAACAGCAAATTTATGACGATTACTACAACAGTCTCAACATGGCAGAAGATACACGAGAACCTGTTGAACTGGGCTACCCGGTTGCGTACCAGCGACCTTGACAAGGCTTTGAATAGCACTACTTGGTGACTGGGCGTCCAGTCAACGAGAAAGTGTTGTGCATTTTTGCTACTCAGACTTACAAGAGATACGTCTATTCCAGGATGACAGATAGCCCTGAGGGACTTGTGGATTGCTTCATTGTTGGTTCAGTCAATGCTCAGATCATTGGCGATCTCGTCTCCAGAGGGGAGCGTTGGGATGCGGGTAGGATGTTGAGAGAGCTTTGGGATACCTTCGGTCTGCAGGGTGCGCCTCCTTTATTGGCTGTGTTAGCCAAGCACAGTCGCCTCGATGAGTGCCATTGGGTGGTGTACAGACTCTCGCTACCTGAGGGTGCTCTGACAACATACCATTTTCACCTAGGTTGTATCTTTGTCCTGGATCATGGTGGCCCGCCATCCGTCTCGCGTGGCCTGATGCTGCCATCTGTGCAAACCCCGGCATGCCAACGCTAATCCGTCTTCACCGACCAATGCAACTGGCCGTTGATGACTCTGTTGCTGCGGCTAGTGTCTGGCGCAACATACTCATGGGTTTACCGGCGGAGATCTCGAACGTCTCAGGGATGTTATCGGTACCGAGATCAGAAGTCTTCGTCAAAGATATGGGCAAATCATTTATCAATGTTACTCGGTGACCTGCTTGAGAAGCTGGAGGATTGTAATGTGCCGTGATGATTTACTGTATTCCCTTCTTTTTTATACATTCATTTACCACAGACTATGACCCATCGTCATCATACTGCCAGACATTGTCATGGTCCTGTCGAAATTGCCAAATGAGGAACACTGACAATTTCATTTAGAATGGACGAAGAGCAGTATTTCGAGGGAGAGATACGCACACGTGAAAGAGTAGACTTGGAGTTGAACCACTCCCTCTGTGTAACACTTTGATGACAGTCGATCAAAGTGTCATTGCTTCGCCAAGCAAACCTTGCAGAAGTGACTCAGTGGCTCGAGTCTAGGTCTCTGCTAACCAGAAAAGAAAAGTTTCGCTGATCCATCTTCACCGACCAATGCAACTGGCCTTTTGACTCAAAGGCGTGCACTCGCAAGCGGTGCCGCTTTTATCAACATGAAAATCTACAAACTTGTCCCTTCAGACCAAATTTCCGATGTCTTGACCGTGTTACTAGCTCACTAGTAGTTTTCAAGCCTGTTCCTTGTACCTGATGGTTGGTGATATCTTCCGCAGTGGCACGTAGCAAGTAGAAAGTACAGTTATGAATATATTTTGGATATGGATACAGTAGCAGTCTGCCAGGCCCAATAGCATATGTGACTCCGAGGAGGGGAGTAGACTTTGAATAACCGCATCACCGAACGAGCCCCACCCCGCGCTCCTCCGCAAACCCCAAAACCTCACTAAGATGGACCTCCCGAGCGAATAATTCAATGTGTTCTAGGGAGGTTGGGGTTACCAGGACTGAGGGTTGTGATACTGGCGCTTGTTCACTGTCTTTGCGTTCTGGCTGTTCCGCTAATCCCATCCTCCCCAACGTCTCCGACTCCAACTCTGAAAATCCTGATGACTCTCCCTCTCCCCTCTCCAAAATCCCGGAAATCCAGCCCATTTGTTTGATTAGCGCGCTCCATCAACTTCTTCATCTTTGGTAGTACAAAGACGAGTCGCTCTGACTCGAGTTCGTTGAACAATTCCTTCGATCTCTCCACCGCCCATTGTAATCGTTGAGGGAGCGGAGATGATGACGGGGAATCTGCATCAACAGAAGCGTCCAGTGATGCTAGGTTGACCGAAACCTGGTCAACTCGTTCGGCACGTAGTTCTGCGATGGTTGAAGTGTTCTGGTCCATGCCGTGAATCGGAGTGTCGAGGGCAGAGATTTAAGGAGATCGCAGTAATAAGTGTACTCCTTCCCACAAGTCTCAGCTCCACAAGATGATCGATGAAGGAAGGCGCCTCGAGCTCGTTCCAAGTATAAGCTAGTACATACACTGTACAGCAGTTTGACAGGATGCATTCTGCTCATGCTAGCCTTACTGTCCACTGTGTAGCACACCGTTAAAACAAGTTCATCATCAAGGAAAGCAGTGCTACTATCTCACTTGAAGCGATGATTAAACAAGGTTGAAAGGAGAAGACCCGTGCTAAAAACATGGCTGCGAAGCGCTGATTGGATTCAGAGTCAGGTACATGATTTGAACTTGTACGTATTTCGGTGAGTTCAGACCACAGATTTTATGCAGCGAATCGAGACGGGAACAGCACTGGAAAGGGCCAGTGGCAGTTCTATCACTATCGTTGCGACGGAGGACAAAGGGAGAAGTTACAAGGCGCTTACTCAGAATTACCTTCCCGCGGTCGGCTGCGAATCTTCTCACAACGCGTCTTGACTCTTCGAGCTCTCAATCGCTTTAAAGCAATGACAAGTCAAATCAGATTCCCCTCAAGAAGTCGATACGCGCGTTCCTTACGCCGTCACTCACGGTCTACCTTGTCTTTGCGCACCTGGTGAACCACGCTGTAAATCTTCTTGAGGAGCAAGAACGAATTGATTATTGAGGAAACAAGGCACAGACGACTCTAAATTCAAAGCTGGTATGATACTCTTCAATTTTACCGTTTCTGTTCTTACTTTCACTTGCTACAGCAGTACCGCCTGTACAAAGCAAAGAACGTCCATGTCTAGCTCGCCTTCCACTGCCATTTCGTCATCTTACCCTCTGCGCAACTCACTCAAAGCGACACACTGTTGACACCCTCACTGGATTTACTTTTATGGCTGGATTTGTGCATGTCTTCGTCCGGGATAGACTCGATCCCATCTTCAATTGTTTTTTCGCTCTACTCGTGCTCAATGCTAGCGCTTAATCTCAAAAATGTGTACCATCCTCCCCATTCCCTTTTCCTCGCAAACAAAAGCAGGAAGCGAGGCCCCATCAAAGTACATGTCGCACACCTCAGGTATGTATGATGTATTCGGATTCTACGATGCCTCTGCCTAGTGGTAGTGGGGGTCAGGGTTTGGCTGGGGGCGGGGACGCGGGTCATGGTCATGGTCTAGAGCGTCACAACGGGACGACGAACGCGAAGACGGCGCGTTGAATAAGCTGATATATGACCCGAGACGTCGGGAGTGTTGTTTCCCGAGTTGAAGGGGTTCGAGATTGCGATTGATGGAAATGGGGATGGGGATGGGGATGAGTTTGAAGACGTGGTTATGGAGATGATTGTGTGTAGGAAGGGTGATGGGAAGGGTCAGGGTAAGACGAGTGCGAGTGTGGTGTGACACGTTTGTGCAACTCTTGGGCAGACTCGTGGCTGTAAAAGAGAGAAAAAGTGAGGCCTCTTTCACTTTATACTCAGCGTTTACTAACGTCCTCGCTTGTCTTCCTTGTCATTGACATTGTCATTTTTAAAAATTCTTTTCAGATAAACTACCAGTTGTTCGTTACCTGCCCTGTATCTCCGCCTTTCGTCCTTCCGAACTCAATGGACCTGCTCCACCTGAATGGCTGGCAATGTGAGTATATCCAGCCCAGAGCCCCAACTACGTCTTCGTCTGACGTCCCATCTAGGTTCGTGCATTCAGACGTACCATCCGTCTGTATCGAGGACCATAACGCATGCTGCAATATCTGTCTGGAAGATTTTGAAGACCCACCGCTGGCGCTAGAGCTTCAAGTTGATGGGGTTGATTGTGTGGACCCGATGGCAGAAGATGACGGGACCCAAGCGAGTCCTAGACCATTGAGGCAGTTGATATGTGGGCACGTTTTCCACGTCAGTCTCCCCTACCTTCTCCTGCATTGCTCTCAGCTGTCCGTCGTAATTGACCATATCTTCAGGAGGATTGCCTACCCATATTCCAAAACGACGATTATGACGAAGCGTTCGAGTGCCCTGCATGCCGCGCAGAAGTCTGGACCCCCCTGCCTGACCCAGAGCAATTTTCATTTTTCCCAATTGAGGTCGATCCTCGCTACTTCGGACGTGACAGCGTCTTCTCGGACCAACGGCAGACTTATGACGATTACTACGACACTCTTCCATCATGGGGGAGGATACACCAGAAACTATTGGAATAGGCTATCTTGTTGCCTATTGGCCAGGTTGATGGTGCCCTTAATAGTACTACTTGTGGGCCTCCGGTCAACGAGGACGCGTTGGGTATTTGGGCTAGTCAGACGTACAAGAGATATGTCTATTCCAGGATGACAGATAGCCCCGGGGGAGTCGTGGATTGCTTATTTGTGGATTCGAGAATGGCACAGAAAATTAACACGTCCTTCTCTACATGACGGGATCAGTGGGACACGTATGAGATGTTGAGAGAGCTTTGGGGTACCTTCGGTCTGCAGGGAGCGCCTCGTTTATTGGTGGTGTCAGAGAAGAACTTTTCAAATCAGCACCATTGGGTGGCGCACAAGTTCTCATTACCTGGTGGTGCTCTGACAACATACCATTTTCCCCCTGCACGTCATAGTTTTCGTCCCAATCGTCATGGTGGCCCGTCTTTCATCTTGCATGGCCTGATGCTGACATCTGTCCGAACCCTGGCATACCAAAGCTGGTCCATATTCGCCAATCAATGCAACTAGCCGTTGACGACTCTGTTGACTTGCTGCAGCTGGTGTCTGGCGCAACATCCTCATGAGCTTACCAGCGGAACAAAGTCCGGATCTCGAACATCTTAGAGGTCTTATATCGATCCACACTGAGGTCAACAGTTTTCATCAAAGATATACCTCATGGACAAGTTATCTATCCATGTTCCTCGGTGACCTGGTTGAGAAGATATGAGCTAGAGGGGATATCGTACCGTGATAATTTACTGTATATTCCGTCCTTTTTTATGCTTTTACCTCGTACTTACTACTATAACCTATCGTCATCATACTGCCAGACACTGTTATTGTCGTGTCGAAATTGGTACTGCATCAATTGAGGAACACTGACAATTTCATTTGCAATGTACGAAGAGAAAAAATGAAAAATGAAACATGATCGAGAGAAGTGTTTTGAGGTCCGGGGAGAGATACGCACACGTGAAAGAGGTTCTGAGTAAGCGTGGCCGATCTCTCTCTCGTTCGTCTCAGTCTGCTGCAAATCTCTGGCTTCAACTCATCCAAAATTTGCCATCCTATCCCACGCATTGGCCTTGAATCATGTAACAGCATGCTACACAGTGAACAAGAAGGTATACTAGTCTCTCGTAGACAGACAATATGACGATCACAGAAGTGATGTATAGGTAAAGGTATACGTGGATGCATCCTGTCAAACTACTGCTGTATGTACTCATGCTTGGAACGAGGCCCCTTCCTTCATCAATGATGTTGTGCCAAAGCTACAGCTTGTGGGAAGGAGTACAGCAAGGAGGGTTCCTTATTACTGTGGTTTCCTTAAACCTCTTGTCTCTGCCCTCGATTGGCCCTCGACACTCCGATTCACAACATGGACCAGAACATTTCAACCATCGCAGAACCACGTGCCACCGAACAAATTGACCAGATTTCGGATAACCCATCCAGGCTTTCATGCCACCTGGACGCTTGTGCTGATGCATCTTCGTCGTCATCGTATCCGCTCCCTCATCGATTGCAATGGGCAGTGGAGAGATTGAAGCAATTATCAACCGAGCTCGAGCCAGACCAACTTGTCGTTGTGCTACCGAAGATCAGGAAGCTGGTAGAACGTGCTAATCAAACAAATGGGCTGGATTTGTCGGAATTTGACGAGTTTAGGCAACTCTTGGGCAGACTAGTGACCATTAAAGAGAGAAGAAGTGAGTCCTCATTGGCTATCTTGCTCGGGGGTTTACTGACATCTTTCCCTGTCCTTCATTGTTATAATTCATCATTTTTACAGGTAAAATACCAGTTGTTCGTTATCTGCCTTGTAGCTCTGATCTTCCACCTTCCGAAGTCAATGGCCCTGCTTCGCCTGAATGGCTGGCAATGTTAGTCCATCTTTCCAAAATTCAAACCTCTCACCTTGTCTGACCTCCTGTCTAGGTTTGTGCATTCAGACTTACCATCTGTTTGTATTGAAGACCATAACGCATGCTGCAATATCTGTCTGGAAGATTTTGAAGAACCCCCACTGGCGCTAGAGCTTCAAGTTGACGGTGGTGATGATGTGGACTTGATGATAGGAGGTGACGGGACCCAAGCTCGTCCTAAACCATTGAGGCAGTTGCAATGTCGGCACGTTTTACACGTCAGTCTACCCCTTAGCTTTCACATTCAAGCTCTCACTGTTCGTCTTGATTAACCATATCTTCAGGAAGAGTGCCTACCTATGTTTCGAGGTGACTATAACTCAACGTTCGAGTGCCCTGCATGTCGCACAAAAGTCTGGACTCCCCTGTCAGAGCCATTTTCGCTTCTCTCGGCTGAAATTCCTCGCTACGCCGCACGTAACAGCGTCTCGAACCAACAGCAGTCTTATGACGATTACTACGACAGTCTGAGTCTCCCACCATGGCAGAAGATACCCCAGGACCTGTTGAACTGGGCCGCCGGCTTATGTACCAGCGAACTTGACGAGGCCCTGTATAGTACTACTCGCGGACGCCGGATCAACGAGTTAGCGATGAATATTTGGGCTAACCAGACTTACAAACGATACGTCCATTCCAGGATGACAGATAACCATGCGGGGATTGTGGATTGCTTCTTTGTTGATTTGGAAATGGCACGGATGATTAGCAACTCCATCTCTAGTGGGGAATACAGGCGTGCGGGTAGAATATTGAGAGAGTCTTGGGATATCTTTGGTCTGCAGGGTGCACCTCGTTTATTAGTGGTGTTCGCCAAACACATTTCAGAATATCGGGACCGTTGGGTGGTGCACAAGTTCTCTTTACCTGATGGTGGTCTGACAGCATACCATTTTTCCCCTAAACTCCGGACCCTTCGTGCCGGTCGTCCTGCGGAGTTATGGTGGAACGTCTTCCATCTTGCGTGGCCTGATGCTGCCATCTGTTCAATCTCTCGCATGCCAAAGCCAAAGCTGGTCCCTGTTCGCCCATCAATGCAACTGCCCGTTGACGACTCTGTTGCTGCAGTTGGTGTCTGGCGCAACATCCTCACGGGTTTACCGGTGAAACATGATCTGGATCTCGAACATCTTAGAGATCTTATCCACACTGAAGTCAACAGTCTTTGCCAAAGATATAACTCATGGGTGAGTTATCTCTTAACGATCCTTGGTGACCTGTCCAGCAGATATGAGAGAGTTGAAGGCGACGGGCTGGATCTGTAGGCTTGAACAATTGTAGTACAGACTGCATTATGATTATGATTATACACTAAGGAATGGGGTAAACCTGAAGTCTCTGCTAACTAGAGAAGAAAGAAAAGTTTGACTCGAAGGCGTGCACTCGCAAGTGGCGCCACTTTGCTTGAATGACATGAAAATCTACAAACTTGTCCCGTCAGACCGAATTTCCGACGTTTTGAACGCGCTACTCGCCTACTACTAGTAGTAGTTTTAAAGTCTGTTCCTTGTACCGTTGGTTGGTGATATCTTCCGCAGTGGCACGTAGCAAGTAGAAATATAAAGTACAGTTACTATGTACATAGTTGTTCTTTAAGCTTTAAGACTTAAGTAAGGGGGTATGAGTACTATAGTACGAGCGTCTAGTCGATACAGTGATAGAGAACGAGGAATTAGTATATAGCATATGGATACAGTAGCAGTCTGCCAAGCCCAGTAGCATATGTAAGTACAAACGACAAGCTTTCATGATCAAATTGAGAGAATTAGAAGAAAAGAAAAGGACAGAGGTCTCCGAGGAGGGGGGTTGGAGGGTTGGCTTCACACAGAGAGAGAACAAAAAAAAAAAAAAAAAAAAAAAACGTACTACAGAGGACAACGGCAACGATAAAAGGAAACTCGGACTCAACCAAGGCCGAAATAACAAACTTTGAATAACCGCATCACCGTCACCGAACGATCTCCAACCCCCACTCCTCCGCAAACCCCAAAAACCTCACTAAGATATAGACCTCCCGAGCGAATAATTCGATGTGTTCAAGGGAGGGCACGGTTGGGGTTACCAAGACTGGGAATATTGAGGGTTGTGGTAGTACTGATGATTGTTCACTGTCTTTGTGTTTGTGCTCGTGCTCGGGTCCTGCTAATCCCAATCCCATCCTCCCCAACTTCGACTCTGAAACAGAAACATCTTGATCTTGATGATTCTCCCTCCCCATCGCACTCGCACTCGCACTCATCTTACCCTTACCCTTACACTTCCCATTACCCTCCCTACGCACAATCATCTCCATAATCACATGTCCAAACCCATCCCCATCCCCACCCCCATTCCCATCAATCGCAACCTCCAATCCCTTCAACTCGGGAACCAACACCGGTAACCCCCAACGTCTCATATGAAAACGGGTCGTATATGAAGTGTTGGAAGAAGATGGGGGTGCCTAATACCTATTCGGCGTGTCGTCTTCGTTTTCGTGTTCGGCTTTGCGTTCGTTTTCGTCGTCCCATTGCGACCCCCTAGACCATGACCCAGGCCCACGCCTCCACCCAAAGCCACGCCCAAACCCTGACCCTGACCTCCCAACCCCTGACGCACACTACCACTAGGCAGAAGCATCGTAAAATCCAAATCCGAATCCGAATCTCCCAACGAAAAAATCAATAGTACAATACACCACAACCCACTGCAACGTCGGCATAGCCCTCAACACAGCTAACAAATCTCCCTCGGACTTCATTGAGATGTTGGATAGTTCCAGGTTCGTGAGTTGGAAGCTCCCAAGCCCAACTCCAGCTCCAACCCCCGTCCCCGAACCTGACACCGACACCGACTCTAACTCTGACCCAGACCCCTCACGCTCACACTCAATAAACTCCAAAAACGCCTCCCCATCTCACTTTGCACAAACATACGACTGAGAACGGAAGCCGATAACTAAACTCCCTACTCTGCCTATGCCTATGCCTATGCGTCCTCGAATAAATCTCCAACTCTTTCCCTTTCAAATCCGGCATTCGTCATCCCAATCGGGTATCGGGTTGGGTGGAAACAGTGTCCAACGTCTTGATTCTTGGGGGTGTTACGGTCGAATTCATCCATAAGCAGCGTAAGAGTTAGAGTTGTTTTGGGTAAGACGTTAACGAATGTGATGTTGGTGGTGGTGAGGGTGAGGGTGTGGGCGTGGTACTGGTTATGGAGCCTGAGCCTTGGATGAATGTGTATCGGTAAGAAAGGATAAGGTGTTGAAGGTTGGGGAGGCGGTGGAGGGTGTTGTAGAAGTGGGGTTCGTATGGAGAAAAGCGGTTTATTTGGAGGGAGGTGAGTTGAGAAAAGGTAGACGTAACGCGGCATCTCCGTGGGGAACGTTAGAGGGAACGTCCTGATTTCGAGGGAATAATGGGAGAATGACCCAACGTAGTAGATTCGGAGTGTTGGAGAATGCGTCTGTGGTCAAGTATCACCGATAAATCATGGACGGGATAGTGAGATTGAGAGTGTGTAGGAAGGGGAAGGTTGTTCTTCAGCGACGTAAGGAGGGAAGGGTTAGAGGATATGTTACGATCTTCAACGACGAGGTGTACATTGCCCCACTGATGTCGAGGATTTCGTAGATCCGTTATTCGTAAATAGAGAGTTTGGGGGTTTTATACGTTGTGACGGTGAGACTGCGAGGAACTCCCGAACGGAATAACCATAGTCTGAGAAGAGCCATCACTTAAAGTAGTCTGGGTTTAGAACGACGAGCATCGACGTCAATATCGTATTGTTGGAGGTCAATAAGAGCAGATGCCGGAAAGACGGAGAGATGGGTGTCGTTTGGAGGGGTCTCGGACAGAGGAGTGAGTGTCGTTTAAGACGGCGGTGAGACAGAGAGAAAGGTAGTTCTTCTTCTCAAATTCGTCGAGGACGTTGATGAAGATACAACTCCAACGTTCTGGAGGGGCGCGACGGATAGGATGACTTTGTAGTTTTGGAGTCTGGTTTGGAGGGAGGGGTTGGGGATGTCCTGGATCCTTCGGATGGTTTGGAAGATGGTAAAAGCTTCAGAAGTGGAAGGAAGAGCCTTCAGAAAAGTGATCTTCAATTGCGAGCATCTGTACCAAGTTAGACAAAGCACTTTTTGGACGCGACTGTTTCTCACCTTGGAGACACCCACCGAAGGGGTTCCCACTGCAAGTGGCAGTAGCACACCGGTTTGAGACAACCGCTGTGGTGGTGGAACCCTAGCCATAATGGTCCTCTGAACCACCTTCCGCCGAGCTCATCCTTTTACAAGATGATCGGGTCTCAATGCACCGTGCTTTGTGTGGTGACACAAAGCCTCAGTCCGATTCGGACTTTGAGACCTGTTCTGCTTGCGCAGAGACGGATTTGGTATGATACCATCCAGTTATCCATTTTTGGATTGAGGTCTGACGCGGCATTTTCTAGACCGAACATGGGCTAGCTAGACTCATTCCCAGCCCAGGGTCAGAAGCCTTCAAATAGATCTCCTCTATCCTCTCAATATTGAGACCTTCTACACAAGTCCAAAGCAGAAGCTTCAGATTTAGGCCATTCCTTAATATATAAAATACAGTCTGTACTACAGTCTAGAGACCCAGCCCATCGCCTTCAACTCTCTCACATCTTCCGTGCAGGTCACCAAAGAATGTTGAGAGATAACTTGCCCATGAGATATATCTTTCACGAAGACTTTTGACCTCAGTACCAATAAGATCTCTGAGACGTTCGAGATCTACACTATGTTCCGCCGGTAAACCCATGAGGACGTTGTCCCGTATACCAGTTGCAGCAACAGAGTCATCAACGCCCAGTTCCATTGGTTGGTGAAGGTGGATCAGTGTTGGCATGCTGGGATTTGCACAGATGGCAGCATCAGGCCACGCGAGCCGGATGGCAGGCCACCATGATGCAGGGCGACAATCAGGACAAGCATGAAGCTCAGAGTGAAAATGGTATGTTGTCAGAGTACCATCAGGTAGCGAGAACCTGTGCACCACCCAATGGGACTCATCTGGGCGACCGTGCTTGGCTGACAACGCCAATAAACGAGGTGCACCTTGCAGACCCCAACCATACCAAAACTTCCTTAACTCCCTACTTGCATCCCCATGTTTCCCTTTGGAGACGAGAGCGCTAATATACTGCGCTGTCATTGAACCAATAGTCAGGCAATCCACAAGTCCCTCGGGGCTACCTGTCATCCTGGAATAGACGTATCTCTTGTACATCTGATGAATCCAAATAGACAACGCGTATTCGTTGACCGGATGCCCACGAGTAGTGCTATTCAGAGCCTCGTCAAGTATGCTGATACTCAACTTGGTAGCCCACGTCGACAGGCTCTCGTGCATCTTCTGCCATGGTGAGAGGCTCTTCCAGTAATCGGTATAAGTCTGCAGTTGGTCCAAACAGACATTGTTACGTGCGGCGTCACGAGGAATTTTTGGTGAGCGAAACGAAAATTGCCTTGGGTCAGCTGGAGTCCAGACTTTTGTGCGGCATGCAGGGCACTCGAACGTTGAGTTATAGTCATGGCTTCGAAACATGGGTAGGCACTCTTCCTGAAGATATGATCAATCACGACGGACAGGTGAGAGCTTGAATGTGAAAGCAAAGGGGTAGACTGACATGTAAAATGTGCCCACATTTCAACTGCCTCAATGGTTTAGGACTCGCTTGAGTCCCATCGTCACCGCCGTCAACTTGAAACTCTGCTGCTAGTGCTGGTTCTACAAAATCTTCCAGACAGATATTACAGCATGCGTTATGGTCTTCAATGCAAACAGATGGTACGTCTGAATGCACAAACCTAGACGGGACGTCAGACGATGTGGAGGCTTTGGGCAGGATATACTCACATTTCCAGCCATTCAGGTGAAGCAGGTCCATTGACTTTGGAAGGTGCAATGTCGGAGATCCATGGCAGATAACGAACAAGTGGTATTTTACCTGGAAAAAGTGATAATAATGAAAGACAAGCAAAGATAATATTAGTAAACGCCTGAATAACATAGTTAATGAGGCCTCACTTCTTCTCTCTTTAGCAGTCACTAGTCTGCCCAAGAGTTGCCCAAACTCGTCAAATTCCTGGAGACCCAGCCCAAGAACATTTGTTTGATTAACGCGTCCCAAATCCATCAGCTTCCTTATCCTCGGTAGTACAACAACGAGTTGCTCTGGCTCGAGCTTGTTGAATAATTCCTTCACACTCTCCACTACCCATTGCAATTGATGAGGGAGCGGAGACGATGACGACGAATCTGTATCAGCAGAAGCGTCCAGTGATGCTAGGCGCCGGTAGGAAAGTCTGGATAGGTTGTCCGAAATCTGGTCAACTTGCTCGGCACGTAGTTCTGCGATGGTTGAAGCGTTCTGGTCCATGTCGTGAATTGGAGTGTCGAGGACAGAGACAAGAGGTTCAAGGGGACTGCAGCAATGTCGTAGCTTCGCAAGATCATTAATGAAGGAAGGCAGCCTCGTTCTAAGTGTAAGTACATACAGCAGTTTGACAGGCCTGTCAAGAGGCATGCGCATGCCTCACTGTTCACTGTGTAGCATGATTGAGATTCGAGGCTGTGTGTCGTATAGGATGGCAATTTCGGGGAGAGTGCCACAGATTTGCAACAGATTGAGACGAACGACTCGGTTCGAAAGAGAGGAACAAAATTGGCCACGCTTACTCAGAACTAGTACAAACTTACTTACCTTCACGCGTGCATATGCAGAACCGAGACTAACAGTAAGTAAATATCGTTAGCATTGACCACGGATGCGAGGTCAAAAGTCTCTATTAAATGCGATACCTGTAGAACTGAGACTACCGTAAGTAAATATATCTAGAGTGTATCATTAGTCGGAGTAGTGTACTAGTAACCGAAGAAGACCCGTGCAGCTGCTCGGGTCTTGAGCTTGGGCTTCTGTTAATCCCATCCACCCCAACGCCCCTGATTCCAGCTCCAAAAGACCTGGATAAAGATGACTCCCTTCCCCAGTGCACCCGGATCCCCCTTCTTCTTCCCCTTCCTACGCATAATCATTTCCATAACCACGTCTTCAAAAACCCATTCCCATCTATCGCAACCTGTAGCCCCTTCAACTCGGGAACCAACATCGGTACCCCCGCCCCCAACGCCTCCGTCTCATATGAAAGCGGGTCATATATAAGATATTGGAAGAAGGTAAGGGTGCCTATGCCTATTCGTCCGATTTCTGGGTCCCGTGTGCGTGTTCGTGTTCATGTTTGTCGTCCCGTTGCGATCCGAACCTCCCAACGAAAAATCGATAGTACAAGACGCCACAATGTCGGCATAGCCCTCAGCACTTAACACAGCTAAGAGATCTCCCTCGGACCTCATCGAGATGTTTAATAGTTCCAGTTTCGTGAGTAGGAAGCTCCCAACCCCAATCCTCTTCCCCGTCCTCAAACCCTCACCCTCACCCTCGGCAAACTCCAAAAACGCCTCCCCATCCCATCCCACTTGACACAAACATACAATTGACAACAGGAGCCGATAACTAAACACTAAACTCCCTATGCGTCTTCGGAGTGTTCTTGAAGGCACAGTTAAATTTGTCTATAAGCAGAGTTAGTGTTGTAAGACGTCGACGATTGTTGCGGTGGTGAGGTTGGATGTGATGGTACCTTCAAGGACAAAAGTGTATCGGCAAGAAAGGGTAAGGCGTTGGAGGTTGGGGAGGAGGTGGAGGGTGTTGTAGAAATGGGCTTTGTAAGGAGAAAATCGATTTATTTGGAGAGAGGTAAGTTGATGAAAAGGTAGACGTAACCCAGAATCTTCGTCGGGAAGGTCAGAGGGTACGTCCTGAGTTTGAGGGAATATAGGCAGAATGACCCGACGTAGATTCGGAGCGATGCAGAAAGCGTCTGTGGTCAGGTACCACTGATAAATCGCTCCAATGAGCGGCATGCACCCAGAGTAAGTTGAGGATTTCGTAGATCCGTTCGTAAATAGAGAGCTTGGTGGTTTTATACGTTGTTTGGAGTTCTTTGACGGTGAGACTGCAAGGAACTCTCGAACGGGATAACCATAGTCTGAGAAGAGCCGTCACATAAAGTAGTCTGGGTTTAGAACGACGAGCATCGACGTCAATATCGTATTGTTGGAGGTCAACCAATAAGAGCAGATGCCGGAAAGACGGAGAGATGGGTGTCATTTGGAGGGGTCTCGGACGGAGGAGTGGGTGTCGTTTAAGACGGCGGTGAGACAGAGAAAGGTAGTTCTTCTCAAATTCGTCGAGGACGTTGATGAAGATACAACTCCAACGTTCTGGAGGGGCGCGACGGATAGGATGACTTTGTAGTTTTGGAGTCTGGTTTGGAGGGAGGGGTTGGGGATGTCCTGGATCCTTCGGATGGATTGGAAGATGGTAAAAGCTTCAGAAGTGGAAGGTAGAGCCTTCAGAAAAGGGATCTTCAATTGCGAGCATCTGTACCAAGTTAGACAAAGCACTTTTGAACACGACTATGTCTCACCTTGGAGACACCCACTGAAGAGGTTCCCACTGCAAGTGGCAGTAGCACACCGGTTTGAGACAGCCGCTGTGGTGGTGGAACCTTAGCCATAATGGTCCTCTGCCAAACCACCTTCCGCCGAGCTCATCCTTTTACAAGACGATCGGGTCTCAATGCACCGTGCTTTGTGTGGTGACACAAAGCCTCACTGCGATTCGGACTGCGAGACCTGTTCTGCATGCGCAAAGACGGATTTGGTATCACACCCAGTAGTAACCAACATTCCGTGGCCGGAAGTTAGTTGGGAAACATCAAATCTCTGGTGCTCGGAAACGGATTCGAAAACTTTAAATTTCCGAAGCCTTCGGCAAGCGATCCGATTGGCTCGGATCCGCTTCCGATAGATTTCTGAAGCACGAAAACCTTTCGTTTCCAAACGAGTTTCCTGGTCGCTCGAAAGCTCGACCTTTCCTAACTAACTTTTGACGAGTGAATATTGGTTACTGCTGGGTGTGTATGATGTCTGACGCGGTGTTTTCTAGACTGAACATGGTGGCCAGTTGGCTAGCTAGACTCATTCCCAGCCCGGGGTCAGAAGCCTTTGAATAGATCTCTTCACTCTGCCCTGCCTCTATCCTCTCAATATCAAGTCCTTCTATGCAAGTCCAAAGCAGAAGCTTCAGATTTAGGCCATTCCTTAATATATAAAATACAGTCTGTACTACAGTCTAGAGACCCAGCCCATCGCCTTCAACTCTCTCACATCTTCCGTGCAGGTCACCAAAGAATGTTGAGAGATAACTTGCCCATGAGATATATCTTTCACGAAGACTTTTGACCTCAGTACCAATAAGATCTCTGAGACATTTGAGATCCACACTATGTTCTGCTGGTAAACCCATGAGGATGTTGTTCCGTATACCAGTTGCAGCAACAGAGTCATCAACGCCCAGTTCCATTGGTTGGTGAAGGTGGATCAGCGTTGGCATGCTGGGATTTGCACAGATGGCAGCATCAGGCCACGCGAGCCGGATGGCAGGCCACCATGACACAGGACGACAATCAGGACAAGCATGAAGCTCAGAGTGAAAATGATATGTAGTCAGAGCACCATCAGGCAGCGAGAACCTGTGCACCACCCAATGGGACTCATCTGGGCGACCGTGCTTGGCTGACACCGTCAATAAACGAGGCGCATCTTGCAGACCCCAATTATCCCAAAACATCCTTAACTGCCTACTTGCGTCCTCATGTTCCCCTTTGGAGACGAGAGCGCTAATATACTGCGCTGTCGTTGAACCAATAGTTCGGCAATCCACAAGTCCCTCGGGGCTATCTGTCATCCTGGAATAGATGTATCTGTTATACGTCTGACTAGACCAAATAGACAACGCGTATTCGTTGACTGGATGCCCACGAGTAGTGCTCTTGACAGCCTTGTCAAGTTCGCTGATACTAAACTTGGTAACCCAGTTCAACAGATTCTCGTGCATCTTCTGCCATGGTGGGAGGCTCTTCCAGTAATCGGTATAAGTCTGCAGTTGGTCCAAACAGACATTGTTACGTGCGGCGTCACGAGGAATTTTTGGTGAGCGAAGCGAAAATTCAGCCTTCAGGGGAGTCCAGACTTTTGTGCGGCATGCAGGGCACTCGAACGTTGAGTTATAGTCATGGCTTCGAAACATGGGTAGGCACTCTTCCTGAAGATATGATCAATCACGATGGACAGGTGAGAGCTTGAATGTGAAAGCTAAGCGCTAAGGGTAGACTGACGTGTAAAACATGCCCACATTTCAACTGCCTCAATGGTTTAGGACTCGCTTGGGTCCCATAGTCACCGCCGTCAACTTGAAACTCTGCTGCTAATGCTGGTTCTACAAAATCTTCCAGACAGATATTACAGCATGCGTTATGGTCTTCAATGCAAACAGATGGTACGTCTGAATGTACAAACCTAGACGGGACGTCAGACGAGGTGGTAGCTTTGGGAGGATGTACTAACATTGCCAGCCATTCAGGTGGAGCAGGTCCATTGAATTCAGAAGGTGCAAGGTCAGAGATCCATGGCAGATAACGAACAAGTGGTATTTTACCTGGAAAAAGTGATAATAATGAAAGACAAGCAAAGATAATATTAGTAAACGCCTGAACAACATAGTTAATGAGGCCTCACTTCTTCTCTCTTTAGCAGTCACTAGTCTGCTCAAGAGTTGCCCAAACTCGTCAAATTCCCGGAGACCCGGCCCAAGAACATTTGTTTGATTAGCGCGTCCCAAATCTATCAGCTTCCTAATCCTCGGTAGTACAACAACGAGTTGCTCTGGCTCTAGCTTGTTGACTAATTCCTTCACACTCTCCACTGCCCATTGCAATTGATGAGGGAGCGGAGACGATGACAATGAATCTGCATCAGAAGCGTCCAGTGATGCTAGGCGGTAGTATGAAGGCCTGGATACGTTGTCCAAAATCTGGTCAACTTGTTCGGCGCGTAGTTCTGCGATAGTTGAAGTGTTCTGGTCCATGTCGTGGATCGGAATGTCGAGGGAAGAGACAAAGGGTTTAAGGAGACCGCCATAATAAGTGTTCTTGATGTACTCCTTCCCACAAGTTGTAGCTTCGCCTTTTTATCATTGATAGGCGCGTAAGTACATACAGCAGTTTGACAGGATACGTCTACGCACGCCTTACTGTTCGCTGTGTAGCATGCTGTGACAAGATTCGAGGCTGTGCGTCGGATAGGATGGTGGATTTTGGGTGAGTTGAGGCTACATATTTGCTGCAGATAAGTTGAGACGAACGACTCGGAAAGAGAAGAACAAATTTGACCGCGCTTACTCATGATCAGAACTTCGGAGTCCTTCACGCGTATCTAAGTATCTCTCCCTCATACTTTCACTTCGTGCATTGTCAGCGTACCTTAATTGGTGCAGTACCCGCTACTGAAGGGATCTGGACAAGTCCCACTGCAAGGAATGGCATCTGCTGAGACGCGTCGCGCAAAATGCAAATCTTCGGCGGGTTTCTCTCTAATTCCTTCATGAAATCCAAATGCTCTCGAATCCAAGGAACTGATGATGCTCCTAGCTCCTAAGCGTGATGATTTTGGCGCACCGGATATTGACACGACTCATTGGAGAGAGAAGAAGCGAATAGGTGCGTTCTAAACTCTGATTGTTTTTCTGACTTGACATGCTCAATGCTTATTGCTACAACCAGACACGAAAGTCTTCTTCTCATCCTCTCCAATGATATCAGTACTCTTACTGTAATCTGAATACCATGTCTCTCCTTTCATCACAACAATAATCTCAGACAGTCATTTCATTTGCCTTCCAACTTTATCCGAATCAACCTAGCTTATATGTACGTTTCGATTTCATGCTCGGAGCCGTACCCGTCAAAGCCATTGGACATCGCCTGGTACCCTTGGAGCCCACGGCATAAGCAACATACTGTCTGCCGTTGACGTCCTCGTCCTCAAAATCGCCATCATTATATCTTTTAGCTTCTTCATCCTATTCGTCATCCAGCTCAACATCGGAATCACGACCTTTGTCATTTCAACCGCCCACACTTCCACTTCTCAACGAGCTCCTGGACAACGACACAGGTGCCGGTAAAAGTATGTACACGAGCCGGGTGCAAACGAATTGCTATTCGTCGTGAATGGGAAAGAAGCAGCGGTAGTGTTGCCATATGAAGATAGTGTGTAGGCTCTGCGATATTTCGTGATACTCTTCGACCTGGATCTAGTGGAGGAACGGGTGGTCCTGATAGGCATCGAGTCGCGATAAGATCGCCCACACGAGGATGGTAGTATGGCAAAGAAGGACCGAGATCACGAAAGGGGCAAGGATGGGACTAGTACATCCATACCTTGATCCACTGGGATGGCTTCCTTCCTTGCTGGGCATGAATACCATATCCAATAACCATCCCTGTGAATGAGATACCCTGACCGACGACATCATTCTGAGACTGAGTTCGTCCAGGGCTGTTCAAGTTGATGATGGACGCTTCGCCGGGTCTAGCTTCCACACCTATTCCTGTTCACCCTGGTCATGCTTGAGTCACAGTGACGTTTTGTCCACCTGTTACAGTGTAATCATGGAAACGAGGACCGGCTGAGGGTGCACGATCAGATGCAGCAGAAGGTGCTATGGACGAGGTGGATTTGGACCCGAGAAGACTACTCGTCCGTACATATCTGGACGAAGGATGCAAAGGGGCGTATGAGCTTCTAGACTGAGACTGCGCTGCGCCATAGGAAGCGGCGACACCAATGCTGAAAGTAGTAACCTCTGGAGCTGGAAGAGCCCCACCACTGAGGAAACTTGGCCAAAGGCTTCGATCTTCGGGAAGACTGGTGCCGGTAGCAGAATCTGGGGTGAGATGGGAAAGAATAGCGGCAGCTTCGAGAAGCTGGACTTGTTGGTGCTTGCTGAGTACGTATTTGGAGGACTCGCGCCAACGTGGAGTGTGCTCCCAACGATGTTTGATGAGGCAAGAAGGGTGTCGGTAGATCTGCAGGATGGGAAAAGGTCAGTAATATGGAAACAAATACAGTGGAAAGCTACACACCTTGGAACAACTTTCGCATTTGTAGACTTGCCCTCTCTTCTTACCATTCTTCCTGCTTTCGCAATCAGAACACACAAAACGAGACTGCAGAGGTCTCGCCGTTACACAGGCCTTGTGCTGCCATACAAAGCACCGTGTGCATTGAATGCTTGGGGAGACCCCATCATCTTGTACAAAAGTTTTGCTGAGTCAAAGAACCTTCAGTACAATGATCAGGGTACATACCAGCTTGCCAGCACACACAACGGAACGTCCCTTCCTCTTCCACGACTGACCCACACACAGGACACATCTCGCCAGGACTCGGTATCGTATGCGCAACGATAGCGTTGTTTTTGATACTACAAGTCAGGGTGATTTCTTCTTTGCTATAACCCTGGCACCGATGGCGTACTTGGAAGCTCTTCCTTGTGACCTGAAACCGGCGAGATAATAGACTCGTTTCGTTTAGGTGGTGTATGTGGAGGCGATTTGTATATTGTCGCGCAACAGAATCTAAAGTGGTTGAGCCTCGACTACTTGTTATCCAAACTAATTCCCGACAAGGAGCTACTGCAGACTCGGTTGGTGCAAACGGGAGATTTGATGAAGTTGAGCTGCCAGAGGGAGAGGCGGCGTCCTCCTTGACCGTAGGGTCCATTTTCAGCGCATTAGGAAACTGGACTTCTGCTTCTGCACCAGCGACGTCGAGAAGTCAGCTATGTACTTCAGGATACTCGGAGTCACGGCAGACTCACCATACAGGATACGATTACCCTTCTTAAATGTCTGTTCCATAGGAATTGACAGAGGTAGCGCTGGAATGGAGGTCAACATACCTTCTCACATAGGCGATTAAAAACGTCCCAGAGGATGTCTTCATCGTCCAAGTTGAGCTCATAATTTTCATGCGATGCACCTTGAAGTTCAAAGTCGTTAACGCCAATCTTCACCCTATCGTCTTCAGTGATGTAAATCTCCAGGACCTGACAGGTGCACATGAGCTCTGGATGAGACAACTACGAATTTGACTGGATAAAACCTCTTCTCGGATATCTCGAATTGGCATCCCGCTGGTAAGAAGGTAATCGAGTCCGGCCTATTGATCGTAGTCAGGCGTAATTCACCAAACGAATCAGAGCCCGTGCTTTACCGATAGGTCACCGACCTGGAAGTGATTTTGTTAGAAATCGGCTCGAGCCTGACGAGATGAGCTCACAATTTGAAATCCTAAGCGAATGCTGCGATCAGCGCTCTCCGAAAGCGCAGACATTATCTGATATTCCACACAACCCTTTTCACAAGCTGGCATGAAAATTTGCATTAGCGATATACATTGATTGGAGTATAGACGACTCGGGATACCAACCGCTGTCATAAACTATGAACGGTACTTGACACAATGCAGAAGAAATTGCCTTCATACGTAGCACATTGGGATGGCTAAGAATACTGGTCAGTTAGTTCCCTGAGGTTTCACTGGGATACGCACAGTATAAGCTCGTTTATTGCAACTGTCCTGCGGAATGTCTGGAAACGAAAAAAGCTCCATTGAGTGAAAGATCTAGACGCACAGTAGTGTGGTACACACTTCCTGAGCCTTGCGTCCCTGGAACACCTTCACGACGATAGAGCGGTGGTCAAGCTTGCCAGAATGCACTCGGTAGTGCTTTCGGCGATGGAGTTCATCCACCAGTTCTATTTCACTTAGAGTCACTACGCGCTGGACAATGATCAGTGACATCCTGGAGGAAGAGTAGTTTGTTAAGTTACTCACTATCTTGCCGGGATTCCACCGTGACACTAATGGTGATTGTTCATTGCTTCTAACGCTCCCCTGTCTAAACCCTGATCCCGGATCCTGCAAAGCACAGTTGGGAATGTGTCGACAGTGGTCAGGTCCCGCGCAGTAGTAATTGTTAACTTCATGTAGATCCCTTCCAACAGTCCTGAGCTGGTTGCCGTGGAGAGCTACGTTCTTTATGTTGTCGAAAGTTCTGATCTTGACAGGAGGAGCTGGAGGAGTGGACTGAGTACGCGGAGACTTGCGCTTGAAGAACAGGGGCATTTGCAAGAGAATAAGATGATGGTGAGAGTTGGGAAAAGAGCCACGAGGCAGGCGTCTTTCTTGGCACAACGCATCTGAGCAAAAGTGCCTTGTCTAGTTCAACACACCATCCTGCCAGAGACTGTCGTATCGAAATCGGTACTGCATCAATTGAGGAACAATGACAATTTCATTTGCAATGGACGAGGAGAAGTATTTCGAAGGAGAGTCTGAGATGCGCGTTCTGAGTAAGCGTTTTGTCGGTCACTCCTGTTCCTCTCTGCTGCAAATCTGTGGCTCCAACTCGCCCAAAATCAGCCATCCTATCCGACGCACAGCCTCGAATCTGACGTTATTAGCTTGTACATGTGGACGATGTCGGATGCACATACATAGGAGGACCCCTTTACCCCTTTCAAATGCTCGGTATAAATGTCTGAGAAGCTGGCTGGCTTCTGCATTCAACGCTGCGCCCAAGCATTTTGGAGGGTCTGTTCAGAAGTGCGTCCCTTATTGCTACCCTCCTCATAAGTATACTTACCTTCAAAATCTCCCTGTTGTCCACCCTCCCATCCCGTTCCAGTGAAATCCAATAACACCGACTTAGAAGCCAACAGTGCCGATAACATCACTAGCAAGATACTCCCAACTCAACCCAGCTCCTCTGCTCACCAAGTGGACAACGAGTTCTCTTCGAATTCATTCCGTGTCCAGGAGAACACTGGCAGGAGGCACATTCCGTCCGACTCTTACCCTGGGGCTTACACCGATTTCTATGGCATACCTTCCAACCCTCGCTGTGTATTCAAAACTGGGAACACTTGGTTTGTGCCCAGGGGTCCTGAGGCCCAGCGCATCCTGAGGGAGGCGCGCCCTGTCTGTGATCACCCGATGGGAGAAATGTGGCTTGATCTGGGAAAGCATGTCTACGAGTTCCTTGATTCCCTCAATGTAAAATGGACATCCATCGATCCCGTCCGTTTTGCTCCCGTCCGCTATACTGAAAAAGGAGAGGATCAAGTTAGTTGTCTCCATCTCTGGGTCGGCGTTATGCCAGGGACTCTCAGCCTTGAGGATGCCAAGGCTGCAGCTAAGGGCTGTAAAGGCATCCTTGATCAGGCTGGGTTCCCTGAAATCGAAATCGCCTTTCGTCATTCAATCATTACCCGGTCTGCTGGCCCCCGACTGCTCGAACTTAATTCCTCTCCGATCAACCTACATCCCGATGTCTCCTCGCTTCGCAGCCCCTTCACTCCCATCCTCGGAGTCCAGATTGCCCCACTCAAGACTCCCTACTATGAGGGTACTGGAGCTGTCTTCATTCGCGAGAACAGCGAAAGCGAGCGCGTCTTCCTCTTAACCGCTCGCCATGTTGTTCTCCCGCCATCTCAATACCCCAACAAGCCTCACTCGTACACAAACAGTAGCCAGCGTCGTGAGGAGGTCATTATCCTCGGCTTCAAGGCCTACCATAATGCGACCAAGCGTCTGGAGAGCACCATTGTCAACCAGGAGCTCTCCATCGAGATACACAAAAGAATGTTACACAGCTTACAGGTGGCTGGTGAGGTGGAGCCTCATGACCAAACTACGGAACGTGATCAGTACAAGAGCGCAGTGGCGACGGCAGAGCAGACGATCAAGAATGTTAAAAAGGTCCAGGAGGAAGTTACAAAGAACTGGATGACTCCGACGCAGCGCATACTCGGTTATATCTTACATGCCCCTCCCATTGGTGTGAATGTTGGCCCTAACCATTTCACCCAGGATTGGGCATTGGTCGATATTGACCGAGATAAGGTGAATTGGTCCACTTTCCCGGGCAACCAAATATATCTCGGTATGTTTCAATCTATCATACCAATTATTGTTCCAGTTTAGAGATTGTTATATCCAGGCCACGAGATTTCGCCATCAGATTTTGTGCTCAAAATGCACCCTCACTCTGAGGGCCAGTCAAGTTTCCACCCAAGTTTCCACCATCTAGCTCGAGGAGTCCTCCAGATTAAAGGCATCGTCAAGGACGATGAGATACGCAAGCCCAAGCAACTCGATGTCAACGGCGAGAAGTGCCTCTTTGTCGTTAAGAATGGTATGGGCACCGGCGTTACTTACGGTCGGGCAACCGGTATGGAATCTTTCGTTCGCGAATACAACGACTACGGCACCAAGAAGACATCGACTGAGCTTGCCGTCTATTCCTACAGCAACAAGGATGGCGCCTTCTCTGCATCCGGCGACTCCGGCTCCATTGTTGTTGATGGAGAGGGCCGCATTGTTGGGCTGCTCACTGGCGGTTCTGGTTCTACCGAGTCTACCGATGCCACATACCTCACTCCCTATTGGTGGATCGACGAACAGATCAAGAAGCAGTTCCCTCACTCCTTCCTCTATGACATCGTTGATGCATAACAACTTGAGGGATGCTGTCAAGGCTCTCGCTGCTTATCCGACTTGCTGTTTTTTTGTCACACTCTTCCCCTTCCGTTGCGCTTGTTCGTCTATTGGATTTAGCTCATCCTATGGTGTCTTGGTGTTTAGATTTGTCTGGTTTTCTTTACTTTACCGTATACATCATAATCTGCACAAGTTTATTGTAACATATCTTTCCTGTACTGTATTTCACTAAAACCTTGATGTCTCTATTTTATACGGTATCCTTCTGTACATGTATTTTGTCACGTCGATCACTTGCTGATTCTTGGATGTTGGACGCTGAGTCACAATGTCTTGAAACCTCCCATTGTCAGAGGCTACATGTCAGTGCCGCTTTTAAAATATGTAGTATGTACATACATACCATGTACACTGCACTGAGAGCTATGACTATCAATGATCATGATCTTGGCTTGCGGGTTGTATCTACGTATCAGATGGCGGGATTACATGAATGATAAACTACCACCGTTGTACACGTTCTGCTTTGGCATGTACATGTCGGGAACAATCCCATGTAGAAGTTGGTATTTAGTCCGCGAAAGTAGTCTCCATCCGCTAAAGCCATTTGCGAAGCTTGCCCATCTTCAGCTTGCTAAGAGGTAGCGAGAGGTCGGATATATCGACTTCTTCAGGTCGACCGTCGAGAATGGTGGTATTTCCGGGAGAGTGACCATAGAGGAGTCATGCATAAACCTTCCCATCCATCATCTCGTCTCCAGATCCATCTGCCCTACTACTAACCCCCTTCTCACCAAACTCTCTATAAGCCATCCCTCCAACGTCACTCTAACTGTATCCGTGCCTGTGTCTGAGGGTAAACTCTGCACCCCAACATGGACGAAGGCAGTCCATGTCCCCAAGACCTTCTTCGGAGTTCTTCGTCTTGTTGTGATATATGTACACCCCCCCGGTTTTTGTACACATCGAAATTGGAGAAAACGTAAGGAAGGTCGGAGGAATGTACGACGTCAAGTCTAGGTTCGTCCACAATTGGTCGAATTCGTATAGGTAGACAGGAGGGAAGATGAGGTTGTTGCCGTTCCAATATTTCTTTGTCATTTCCCATCCAAAGAAGAATGATGGGCAGACGAATAGGGTGTCTCGCATTATTCTGGAGGATCTGTAAAAGTCTGCGTTCAAGCCCACTCCTGTGTTTGCAGTAAATCTTCCTCGGGATACAACTCCATAATCCAGTCAAGAGTCCCATCGACCAAGTCAGAGAAATACGCCGGTAGAAACTCTCGCGTTCCCCTGTCTCGGGGCACAAACATCCTCCGTCCACCCAATCATAACCGGCATCTTGATATACCCCTCCTAGTCAACTCGGACAACGCCTTTGAAAAAAACCTTTCCGTCTATGTACAAACGGGAGGAATATATCTCCGTCCGTGTGATTTCCGAGTCTCGTAAGGCTATTGCTGCTTGGAGGAGCTCAAACCATTCGAGTTCCCGTAAACATCGGAGAGCGGACACGGAGATTTGTTCCAGAATCCATGCCACCGAAATCGCATTTGGTGTTTTTGGCGATGTTGTCGTAGGCGTGGGCTGTGGAGACTGCGGGTTGGAGGGAGGTGCTTTGCATGATGGAAGGGAGCGCCGTCTTTCCGCCGTGTGCGAGAAGTTGGGCGACGACGCTAAGACCACCGGAGCTCTGTCCTATATGACGAGGTACAGTGAGTTATGGGAGTGAGATGTAAAGGCACGAAGTAATACACACCGAAAATGGTTACCAAAGAAATGAATATTCTGTTGGACCTATTCCAGAGCGAGGTGTTGGTCTTTCAGGCCGATGCTGATAACTTGGCTTTCCTTGAGTACCATGGAGAAGGCGAATCCAAAGACTGAACGAAGAACACCTTAGTTCTTATATGTTCCGTGAATCCACACCATGACCGGCAACTCCTTCCCTTCAGTCCACCAATCCCCATGTGTCGGTCTCGCTACCATCAACTTCAAACAATCCTCGCTCATCTATATCTCCTCAACCATCTGCGTCTTTGAGGTTGACTAAGGACAAATGACTGCAAGGTAATAGCAAGTTATACGTGTCCGATGTTGCGTAGGATGAAGATAAAGGTGAAGAGACGCGTCTGAAAGTTACAAGATACGTCCCTCCACCTTCTTGAGACATTGACGGAAACGTGTGCATTGATTGGTTGGAGACGTGGAGGGTTTAGCCACGGTTGACTCGGATAACGTTGGAAGGCCAATGAAATGGCTGTCTCAGGAGATGATTGTTGTGATAGAAGGAGGGACATGGTATTAGGATTAAGAGTACTAATATCATTGGATAGGATGAGAAGGAGATGACTGATACTGTAGCACGTCAAGTCAGGAAGAACAATTTGAGTTTAGGACGCACCTGTTCAACTGGGGCCTCTTGTCTCTACAATGAGGCTTGTTGATATCCGATGCGTCAAAATCATCACGCTCAGGGGCTAGGAGCGCTGGCGGTTCCTTGGATTCCAGAGCATTTGGATTTCATGAAGGAATTGGGGAGAAAGATTTGCGTTTTGCGCGACGCGTCTGAGCAGATGATGCCATTTCTTGCAGTGGGATTTGTCCAGACCCCTTCAATAGTGGGTACTGCACCAATTGAAGAACACTGACAATGCAAGAAGTGAAAGTATGAGGGAGAGATGCAGATACGCATACGTGAAGGACTCAGTATTATAAGCGCGGCCAATTTTGTTCCTCACTTTCCAAGTCTGAATCGTTCGTCTCAACTTCTCTACTGCAAATCTGTGGCCTCAACTCAACCTCAACTCACCTAAAATATGCCATCCTATCCGATGCACAGCCTCGAATCTTGTTACAGCATGCTACACAGCGAACAGTAAGGCATGCGTAGACGCATCCTGTCAAACTGCTGTATGTACTCATAAGCGCCCATCAATGATAAAAAGGCGAAGCTACAACGTACAGCAGGAACACGTATTACTGCGGTCTCCTTAAACCTCTTTTCTCTGCCCTCAACACTCCGATTCACGACATGGACCAGAACACTTCAACCATCGCAGAACTACGTGCCGAACAAGTTGACCAGATTTCGGACAATGTATCCAGGTCGTCATACCACCTACCATCACTGGACGCTTCTGCTAATGCAGATTCGTCGTTATCGTCTCCGCTCCCTCAACGATTGAAATGGGCAGTGGGGAGATTGAAGGAACTATTTAACGAGCTCGAGCCAGAGCAACTCGGTGTTGTACTACCAAAGACAAGGAAACTGATGGATTTGGGACGTGCTAGTGAAACAAATGGCCTTGGCTGGGAATTTGATCAGTTTGGGCAACTCTTGGGCAGCCTGTTGACTCTTAAAGAGAGAAGAAGTAAGGCCTTATTGACTATCTTACTCGGGGGTTTACTGACATCTTTGAGGCTTGTCTTTTATTGTTACCATTTATCATTTTTCACAGGTAAAGTACCAGTTGTTCGTTATCTGCCTTGTATCTCCGACTTTCGCCCTTCCGAAGTCAATGGATCTGCTCCGCCTGAATGGCTGAGAATGTGGGTATATCCTGTCCAAAGCCTCCACCTCGTCTGACGTCCCGTTTAGGTTTGTGCATTCAGACGTACCGTCTGTTTGCATCGAAGACCATAATGCATGCTGCAATGTCTGTCTGGAAGATTTTGAAGAACCACCGCTGGAGCTAGAGGTTCAAGTTGATGGCGGTGACGACGGAGTCCAAGCGAGTCCTAAACCATTGAGGCAGTTGACATGCGGGCATATTTTTCACGTTAGTCTGCCCTTACCTTCTACATTTTTTTTTTTGATTACTCTCAGTGATTGATGATATCTTCAGGAAGACTGTCTACCTATGTTTCAAAATGACGACTATGTCGAAAGGTTCGAGTGCCCTGCATGTCACACGGAAGTCTGGACTTCGGAGCAATTTTCGCTTCTCCGGGTCTTGCCCGGACGTAACGGCGTCTCCTCGGACCAACAGCAGACTTATGACGATTACTTCAATAGTCTCCCACCATGGCAGAAGATATATGAGGGGCTGTTGGACTGGGCTACCTGGTCCCGTATCAGTGACCTTGATCACGCTCTGAACAGCACTACTCGTGGGCGTCCGGTCAACGAGCTAGCGTTGCATATTTGGGCTACTCAGACGTACAAGAGATACGTCTATTCCAGGCTGACAGATAGCTCCGAGGGAGTTGTGGACCACTTCTTTGTTAGTCCATGGGCGGAGCACATTAGCTATCTCGTCTCCGAAGGGGAACATGAGGACGCAAGTAGGCAGTTAAGGGAGCTTCAGGATGTCTGGGGTCTGCAAGATGCGCCTCGTTTATTGACGGTGTTAGCCAAGCACGATCACCCAGATGAGTCCCATTGGGTGGTGCACAGGTTCTCGCTAGCTGATGGTGCTCTGACGACATACCATTTTCAACCTGAGCTTCATGATTGTCCTGAATGTCGTCCTGCATCGTGGTGGCCGGTCATCCGTCTCGCGTGGCCTGATGCTGCCATCTGTCCAAACCCCGGCATGCCAACGGTGATCCATGTTCGCCAACCAATGGAACTGGGCGTTGACAACTCTGTTGCTGCGGCTGGTATATGGCACAACATCCTCATGGGTTTACCAGCGGAACATAGTGTGGATCTCGAACGTCTCAGAGATCTTATCGGTACTGATGTCAAAAGTCTTTGTGAAAGATATAACTCATGGACGAGTGATCTCTCCACGTTCTTCAGTGACCTGTATAGAAGATGTGAGAGAGTTGAAGGTGATGGGCTGGATGTCTAGACTTGAACACTTGTAGTACAGACTGTTTTATGATTATGATTGTATACTAAGGAATGGCTTAAATTTGAAGTTTCTGCTAAGTAGAAAAGAAAGAAAAGTTTGACTCGCTGATCATGAAGGAGTGCACTTGCAAGTGGCGCCACTAGTACTTTTACTAGCATGAAATTTTATAAACTTGTCTCTTTAGACGTTTTGACCATGTTAATACCCTGTTAATACCCTACTAGTGGTCTTCAAGCCTGCTCCTTGCACCTGTTGGTAATATCTTCCGCAGTACTAATAGCACTACTTAAATTCCCTCCTCGAAGTGAATCATCGAATATTGATATCGGCCCAATATCGCCCCCCTCCACGTCCCCAGATCCATCTCCGAACGCTCACTGCAACTGTACAACTACTAGGAGTAATGTCGGTGCGATGGCCTGTCAAGGAGGATTGAGATTCGCCAGCACTTTAGTCCTCGATTTTCCACAGTAGGAGAGACGGTAGGAGAGAATTCATCAATGAAGACGTACAACAGACAACGGGGTTGACGGGGATGTTGATCTTTCAGATAAGAACGTTGAGTGCGACGACGGATATGGGGGGTATGATGCCTGATTCCAAACTACGTATATGAATTCGAATTGGGTCACAAACATATAGCAAAACAATTTTGATTAGCGGCCGAGCACTGAAGTCTGGCACCAGCGGCACCAGATAGAAGACAGAAAACACAACGTAGTACTTACATCATAGCACTAAGTGCACCATACCTCTTTCGAAACCTACTTCCCATAGTGGATCGGATGTCTTTACAGAGATACCATATTCTCCCGGCTGTCGATTCCAAAGAAGCACTCAGATGGAGATGATTAGCGATAACCTTGCACATGAGATAGCGAAGGCTAAACTCTGCCAACGACAACAATGAGCGGAAAGAGATTTCATCAGGATGAGAGAGGGAACTGATCAGAGTATGGATAGATCGCGGCATCGTTCCATTCGTCCGAAAATTAGGGCCGAGAGACAACGATAGTGAAATAGACAAAGTCCTTGTTCTTCCTAGTTACCTTTCTACTCCTTCCTTCCTTTTCAGTTGCCACTGCAGCACTTCATCGTAGAGGCAAGTTGGGAAAACGAAAATGCAGACCACAACCACCTAGACATTGTACTCAGAAAAGCTTCACGACCCTTCGTCTAGCATATCCCATACACTTTCTTGAGACGTCGACGGAAACGTATGCAATGATTGGATTTGTGAAAGGCTTAAACACGTATGAGCTCGGCGGAGAAAATTGGAAGTCAATGAAATACCAGGTGGTTGAGAGGACCAAACGTTACACATTAGAAGCGTGTTTGTACCTTTCACGTTCTTGAGACGTTGACGGAAATTTATGCAATGATTGGTTGGAGATGTAGAAGGTTTAGACATGTATAAGCTCGGTTGACAAGGATAAAGTTGGAAGACCAATGAAATGGCCGTCTCGGGAGATGGTTGTTGGGATGGAAGGAGAGACATAGTATTCGGATTAAGAGTACTAATACCATTGGGCAGGATGAGAACAAGACTTTCGTGTCTGGCTAATACTATAGCATGTCAAGTCAGGAAGAACAATTTGAGTTTAGGACGCACCTGTTCGCCTCTTGTCTCTCCAATGGGTCCTGTTGGTATCCGGTGTGCCAAAATCATCACTCTCAGGAGCTAGGAGCGTCGTCGGTTCCTTGGATTCGAGAGCATTTGGATTTCATAGATGAATTAAGGAGACAGATTTGCATTTTGCGCAACGCGTCTGAGTAGATGGTGCCATTCTTGCTGTGGGACTTGTCCAGACCCCTTCAATAGTGGGTACTCCACCAATTGAAGAACACTGACAATGCACGAAGTGAAGTATTTCGAGGGAGATACGCACACATGAAAGACTCGGAGCTTCGGAAGTTCTGAGTAAGCGCTTGGTAAGCGCAGCCAATTTTGTTCCTCTCAATCTGCTGCAAATCTGCAGCTCCAACTCACCCAAAATCTGCCATCCATCCGTCTGCCATCCTATCCGACGCACAGCCTCGAGTAGCGAACAGTAAGGCATGCGTAGATACGTCCTGTCATACTGCTGTATGTACTTATACTTAGAACCAGGCGCCTATCAATGAAGGAACACTTATTACTGCGGTCTCCTTGAACCTCTTACCTGTGCACTCGACATTCCAATTCACGACATGGACCAGAACACTCCCACCATCGCCGCAGAACTACGTGCCGAACAAGTTGACCAGATTTCGGACAACCTATCCAAGCTTGACCGCCTAGCATCGCTGGACGCTTCTGCTGATGCAGATTCGTCATCATCATCTTCGCTCCCTCAAGGATTGCAATGGATGGTGAAGAAATCGAAGGAATTGTTCAACGAGCTCGAGCGAAAGCAACTTGTTGTTGTACTACCAACGATAAGGCAGCTGATGGAACGTGTTAATGAAAAAAATGGGCTGGATTACCAGGAATTTGACAAGTTCGCGCAACTCTTGGGCAGACTAGTGGCTCTAAAAGAGGGCAAAAGTGAGACCTCTTTCACTATATACTCAGCCTTTACTAACATCCTCGCTTTTCTTTCCTCGTCATTGTCATTATCATTCTTTTTTTTTCTTTTTTTTTTTCCAGATAAACTACCAGTTGTTCGTTATCTGCCTTGTATCTCCGACCTTCCACCTTCCGAACTCAATGGACCTGCTCCACCTGAATGGCTGGCAATGTTAGTACATATTCCCAAACCTCTCACCTTGTTTGACCTCCCGTCTAGGTTTGTACATTCAGACGTACCATCTGTTTGTATTGAAGACCATAACGCATGCTGCAATATCTGTCTGGATGATTTTGAAGAACCAGCACTAGCAGTAGAGTTTCAAGCCGACGGCGGTGACGACGGGACCCAGGCGAGTCCCAAACCATTGAGGCAGTTGATATGCGGGCATGTATTACACGTCAGTCTTTGCTTACCTTCTACACTACTTTCGGCAATTGACGATATCTTCAGGAAGACTGTCTACCTATGTTTCAAAATGATGACTATGATGACTATGATGAAACATTCGAGTGCCCTGTATGTCGCGCAGAAATATGGACCTCCCCGGACCAGCAGACTTATGACGATTACTGGGACAGTCTCCCACCATGGCAGAAGATGCACGAGAACCTGTTGAACTGGGCTACCGAGTTGAGTATCAGCGAACTTGACGAGGCTCTGAATAGCACTACTCGTGGGCGTCCGGTCAACGAGATGGCGTTGTCTATTTGGGCTGATCAGACGTACAAGAGATACGTCTATTCCAGGATGACAGATAGCCCTGAGGGACTTGTGGATTGCTTAATTGTTGGTCCAGAGAGAGCACAGTCTGTTGGCGCTCTCGTCTCCAAAGGGGAACATGAGGACGCAATTAGGTGGTTAAAGGAGTTTTGGGATTTCTCGGGTCTGCAAGGTGCGCCTCGTTTATTGGCGGTGTTAGCCAGGCATGGTCACCCAGACGAGTGCCATTGGGTGGTACACAAGTTCTCGCTACTTGATGGTGTTCTGACAACATTCCATTTCCACGCTGAGCTTCATGATTGTCCTGATTGTCGTCCTGCGTCATGGTGGCCTGTCATCCGTCTTGCGTGGCCTAATGCTTCCATCTGTCCAAACCCCAGCATGCCAACGCTGATTCATCTTCACCGACCAATGCAACTGGCCGTTGACAACTTTGTTGCTGCGGTTGGTTTACGGCACAACATCCTCATGGGTCTACCGGCGGAACATAGTGTGGATCTCGAACATCTCAGGGATCTTATGCACACTGAGGTCAACAGTCTTCATGAAAGATACAACTCATGGACAAGTTATCTCTCAGCCTTCTTCGGTGACCTGCATGGAAGATGTGAGAGAGAGTTAAAGGCGACGGGCTGAGTCTCTAGACTTGAACGATTGTAGTACAAACTATATTCTGATTGTATATTAAGGAATATTCTACTCTAAATCTGAAGTTTCTGTTAAGTAGAAAAGGAAGAAAAGTTTGACTCAGCGAAGGAGTGCACTCGCAAGCGGCACCACTTTTACCAGCACGAAAATCTACAAACTTGTCCCTTCAGACCAAATTTCTGACGTTTTGACCGTGCTAATACCCTACTAATGGTTTTCAAGCCTGCTCCTTGTACCTGTTGGTGATATTTTCCGCAGTACTAGTATCAGTACTAGTATCACTACTCAAATTCCCCTCCTCAAAGTGAATCGTCGAAATATTGATATTGGCTGCCTCCACGTCCCCAGATCCATCCGATCCGAATGCTTGTTGCAACCGTACCATTACTAGAATTGATGTGGGTGCGATGGCCTGTCAAGGAGGATCGAGGTGCATTAGTACTTTAGTCCTCGATTTTCCATGGTGGGAGAGACGGTAGGAGAGAATTAATTAGTGAACACATACAGCCAACAATGGAAGTAGAGAGTCAATTTGGAGTGGGTTGACGGGGATGTCGACCTTTCGGATAATAACGAACGCGACGATGGATACTGGGAGTATGAGGCCTGATTCTAGGCTACGAGATCGATAACAATGAAACCATTAGCATTGAGCTGCGCACTGCCAGAGGAGTCTGGCGCACTAGAGATCAAAATGAGTGAAAGTGGCACGTACATCATAGCAGCAAGTGCACTATATCTTTTTCTAAACTTGCTTCCCATTGTAGACCGGATATCTTTACTCAGATACCAAATTCTCCCGGCTTTCAAAAAAAAAAAAAAAAAAAAAGGGCAAAAAACAAGTTTAGGCAAGTTAGGCCAGGACACTTGGGCTCGGAAGATTTCTTCAACTAGTTGCTTACCTGTAAGCACGGTAATAATCCCATTAAGACACGCTTCCCCAATCCAGAATGCATTGTCCAACTCGATACCGTCATTTATTACAGCGAATTTTTTGTGATCGGATGAATCTATTGAACCGTAGGCTATCATTGATGTAGATGCGATCTGCAGGGCTAGTAGAATGACGGTTCAGTGAGGGAGATAAATGGATGGGATGAATTGCTCTATCAGTACGACTACAAGAAGATGACAAGTGGAAAACGACGTTACCACTGAGAAGGAGGATTAGAGTGAAGAGTGGTATTGCCACCATGCGAGAGTCCCACAAGACATATAGACGATGGGTCTGCCAAGTTCATGTGCGGTATAAGGACATCAAGTTAGTATATGAAAATTCGGTGGTTAAGGCAGCGCGTATGACTCACAAGCATTATGTCGGCAATTGCACTGGGTAGAGGAGAAATACAATGGCCGTTCAACGTGAATTGGTTATCACAAAAAATTGAAGTAACTCTGACTTACATAGCAGCGATCTTTAGGAATCCTTCAATGAAACTGAATATGGGCAAGCCCGCAACTTGAAGTCAGAAAACCTCAAGGAACTCGGAGAGTTAGGATACTCACCCATCTGCAGTCTTCAACCGATCATTAGTCACATACTTGGCAAATTCGGTCGTATCTCCACTTTTAACCGCCTCGAAAAAGATAGTCCCTGCTCGGACGGAGCTCTGGGTCTCGAATACCACAAAACATGTTGAGACGACGAATAGCGCAACTACGCCGGGGAAATATAGTAGGTTTCCGCTGGCGCCGTTGCCTGAGTCAATGTCGCGCTGCCGGCGTCGATGCTGTAGGAAGAGGTAGAGATAGATGATGAAGAGGAGTACGTAGAACCCTGCCCGGGAGGAGACGGGAGAAGAAAGGGAAAGGCAAAATTAGCACCGATACATTAATAAAGGGCAGCGACATACCGTAAATAAAGTACAAAGTCTGTAATTTTGAATATTATTGATGGATTAGGGATAGCACCTTCAGCGGTCGTGGGATGTCGTTGAGGAAACAGAAAGCCTTACCGATAGTGTTGCGACTGGATTGACAATAACTGTGTCAGTTGTAAGGAGATCGGTGACCTTGGTCATTGCTGATAGGCTCAGACGATACAGAGGGAATCCTCGGCGAGTGACTGATACGGAGCTAGTTCATTTTAAAATTTACTTATACCATGGACGAATTTGATCTCAATCAAGCACCACAAAGTAATCTATTGGCATTCGCCACTGATGCAGAGCTTTTTGCCACAGTGGGGCTTACCGCTCCTCTCCAAAAGCTGCCACGCAGTGCGAATGCTGTTCTTTGTATCTTCCTTGAGAAATCGGTCATCTAACTCTGATAAAGTATGCCATCAGATCCAAATGTAGTATTGACGAGCAATTATCAGTAACTAGCACTCACACCGAACTGTTCTCGGAACACCGCTTCCTTTGATTCTCGCAGATTCTCGGTACCGCCTTCGCGTTTTGGGCTACAGAGACGCGCCTGAAAGCTTCAAGACCCTTCGTCTATCATATCCCATACAATTTCTTGACTCTTGAGACGTTGACGGAAACGTACTATGCAATGATTGGATATGCGAAAGGCTTAGTTGAACACGTATGAGCTCAGCAGAGAAAACTGGAAGCCAATGAAATGTCAGGTGGTTGAGAGGACTATTGTGGGTGGAACTAGTCTCATTGAAGCAGACTGGTGATACAAAGTTGGGGAAGGACATTGGTAACTGGTTTACCTGACGAAATTTGCCGGTCGGCGCGACGCGTCTGAGCAACAGCGCCTTGTCTCGTTCCACGAAGTTGTCTCAACCCAGTGTGCTACTGCCACTTGCAGTGGGTTGTCTAGACCCCTTCAGTGGGTGTTTCCAATGTGAGAGATAGTCGCGTCCGAAAGTGCTTTGTCTAACTTGGTGCAGATGCTCGCAATTGAAGATCCCTTTTCTTAAGGCTCTACCTTTTACCACCTCCGGTCCTTCAGCCATCTTCCTTCCACTTCAGAAGCTTTTAACATTCTTTCAACGGACCAAACCATCCGAAATATTCAGGACATCCCCAACCCCTCCCTCCAAACCAGACTCCAAAACTACAAAGCAATCCTATTCGGAGCGTCCCTCCAGAACTTTGGAGTTGTATCTTCATCAACGTCCCCGACGGATTTGAGAAAGAGAACTACCTTTCTCTCTGTCTCACCACCGCCTTAAACGTCACCCATTCTTCCGTCCGAGACCCCTTCATCTCTTCGTTTTTCCGCAGTTTGCTCTTATTGGCGTTCCGTAGCTCTTCAAACGCCCCAATTATGATCTAAAATCATCATCGGCCTCCAACAATACGATATCAACGCCGATGGTCGTCGGTAGAAACCTAAACTCTCCTACGTCGTATCCCTGCTCAGACCATGGCTATCCCGTTCGGGAGCTAGTACTCCCCTGCATATCAGTCTTACCGTCAAATAACCCCGAACTCTGTATAAAACGACCTAGGTCTCTATTTACGAACAACGTATCAACGATACCTATATTCCTTCAAACTCAGGACATACCCTCTAAGCTTCCCCACGCAGATGCCGGGTTACGTCTACCTTTTCATCAACTCACCTCCCTCCAAATAAACCGCTTTTCTCCATACGAGGCGCATTTCTACAACACCCTCCACCCTTTCTTGCCGATACGCTTTCGTCCTTGAAGGCTCCATCAACGATGCCACTTCCAACCTCACCACCACAACATTCGTCGATGTCTTACCCATAACAACTCTGACTCTTGCGCTGCTTATAGACGAGTTTAATCGTAACCCCCCATGACGTTGGACACCCAGCCCGAATCCTATTAGGATGCCGAATGCCGGATGTCAAATGTCAAATTTGAGACTTGAGAGAGTTGAGGATTTGGATTTATTCGAGTTCGAAGAGGCATAGACATAGGCATAGTGAGATTAGCAAAAGCCCAAGGACCCGAGCAGCTGCACGGGTCTTCTTCAGTTACTACTACGCTCTAGATATTTACTTAGTCTCAGTTCTATACATTCAAAGAAGACTACGCGTATTAACTAATCATGGCGACCCTTTCGTATGTGCGAATACCATCTACTGCAAAGAGACAAGATGCAAAGAGACAACGAACGTCTTTACCGTCTAATCCACCCAATCCACCTGCATCTCTCCCAACATCCTTCGCCATCCTTCCCCAACTCCTGCTCTCGTCTTCCGTCCCATCTGAAGATGCAGGCTACAACCCTCGTCGCAAACGCACCAAAGCAGTCTTGTTATCCAACAAGGACCCTCTTTCCATCCAGACCACTACTATCAACTTTAAACGCTTCGTAGACCGCGTAGGGGGATTGTTTTGGTTTCAAGACACAGCAGAAGAGTTGATGACATGGAAGAAGGGATGGAAACCGACTACTGCGCTGCTCTGCGTCTATGCGTTCATATGCACCTTTCCACAAGTCTTGTTTGTTCTGCCATTGGTGATACTGGCATGTATTATGCTTTCCACCGCCCACATCCCCCGACGTCGTCTACCACCTCCAGCGGTGTCGTTTGCTCCTCCGTCTACCACTCAAGACGCCTCTCCTCCACCCGTAGAAGATAGTGTAGACTATCAAGGAAACCTCCAAGCTATACAGAATCTTATGGGTTTACACGCTGATACCCATGCAGCCATTACACCCATACTGTCCCAACTGTCTCTATCCTCTCCTGTATCCACAACAGTCCTCACCATCCTAGCTCTCCTCATCCCTTCAATCCTCTTCCTCTCTCCGTTCATACCAACCCGGCTAATCGCCTTTTTTGGCGTTGCATTACCCGTATTATCATCCAATCCACATTTATCCTCACTGTTCCTTCAACTACAGCATCACGTCGCTTCCAGCCTTCGTCCGAATTATCTCTGGACATGGTCACCCTCCCCAACACCTACACTAACCCTCCCAATTCCCCGTCCTCTCGCATTCTTCTTCCCAAATCGCTCACTTCCTCTTAAACCCGTCCCTCTGACCCCGAGGTCTTTCTTCCCTCAACACATTCCTAAAGTTCCTGTTACCCAAATATCTTTCAGATTCTGTCCAAGACCATTCATCACGGTCAATGTATCTTTACCTCGTTCACACATGGGAGCATCGGGGTTGATAAATCGCCTCAAATCTCTCGCTACCCTCGCTCTCTCAACGAATTCGTTAACAGATCGAATTTGGAATGCAGAGTTGCGAGAAGTCGAGTTGTGGGAGAATGAGAGGTGTGATTCACAGACGGCGATGAGGTTTGGTAGTGTGCTTGCGAATGCGGGACATGATACCAATGCCAACGCTACATCGACTTTGAGAATTGGACGTAAACTCTCAGAGTCGTTGGCTTTTTCCTCTTCGCCGTCTACTTCTCCAACCGTCAAGAAAGCGAAGAAAGCGGCTAAATCCAACACTAGCACCCCAACGTCCCCCACTTGGACACAGACACGAACACGCAACGCTTTATTAGATACTCTAGCACCATTACCTCCTTTTGCGCTTATACCCCCGTTGCCGGCTAGTGCGATGGGGGATTTGGTTGAGGAGGGGAGTATGGAGGGTGTTGGGGATGTAGAGACGACGTTGGAAAAACGAGAACGTGAACAGAAAGAGTACAAGGAGAACCAGAACCAGAAACGTCCATCGTTATCAATGTTATCACCTAAACGCACTTTTTCTTCTTCGTCATCTTCTCACATAAACCCCGTCCCGTCTTCTTCGTCTTCGGCCAACCACATAAACTCCATATCCCCAGAAATAACCCAAGCCATTCAAACCTTTAAAAAAGGCTTTAGTAAATCGAATCTCGGAACTGAAAGAGCACCTTGGACGAGGGGAAGAGATGGGTTTGGGGGGATTAATCCGTTGGGGGTTGGGTTGGGGAGTGGGAGTGGGAGTGGGTCGGGGAATACGAGTACTAGTATGGGTACGAATGCTATGAGGAGGACGATGTCTGGAGCACATGCGCATGCGCATGGTGAATATGAGGATCCGAGAGATGGGAAGGGTGCAAGTGGAAATAGTGGAGGTGGGTATGAAGCAGGATCAGAACCAGCGGCGTTGGGGCCGGGGATGATTAGGTGGGTTTTTTTGAGTTTTTTTTCTTCGCTTCATATTCTCGGTTTTCTTAAAGTGAAAGTACCAATAAACACGTACTGACCAAGACCAATTCTATTATTTTTCCTTTCCCTCGTCTTACTCAAAACTTGACACGTCGTTCACGTTTTCCCCAACACACAACTCACAACACACCTTACATCGCACTGGCCCTCACGTCGTTCACGTCGTCCTCCCCACAACTCACCTCATTCGTACAGCAGCAACCTAACCTTCTCCCTCGCTCCAGGATGGAAATTCATAGAAACGGAAGATTGGAGAGTTGATTATGATGCCGGGGCTGGGGCGTCGTCTGTGGGTGCTTTCAAACCCGATCAAGTTTCTTCACTTTTGGATGATGAAGGTGAGGACGACGACGATGAGGACGACGATGAGGACGGGGAAGGTGATAGTGAAGAGGATGGGGATGGGGATGGGGATGATTTTGGGAATGGGAAGTCAGAGAGAGGCAGATGGCTCGATATAACGTTTAAAGCTGGAGTACGGAAACGAACTCGACCGATTGGACCGAGTCACGGGTACTACCAAGTCCACCAAACCCGTCAAACCCGTCAATCCCAGGAGGAGGAGGAGGAGGAGGAGGGGCAATGGGAACAAGAACGCAAACATCAATTAGAAATATCCTTCTTCATCGTATTTGGGGTATCTGTTAATGTTGATGTTAGTTTTTCGTTTGGGAGAAGGGGGGGAACTGGGGTTAATGATGAAGACGAAGACAAAGGATGGATGTGCGGTGGTGATGAAGGTGGGTTTTTTTCTCGATCTTTTTCTTAATCTTTTTTTTTGTGTTTTCTGGTTTGTCTATTTCGACGTATTCGTTTTCGGGCTCAGGCTTCGTTCCTTTCGTTTCTCTTTGCTGCCAGCTGATACGATGGCACTTTTTTTACTTGTCATGTTGTGCACGTTGCGTTGACAAATTTTTATTTTTATTGTTTTTTATTGTCTGAATCTTTTAACTGACTTTTTACTGTTACTTCCAATTCGCCATCTATGTCATTTCGTCATTTAATCTCTGTTTTGGTTGCCGACACGACACTGACGAGTCACCTTTCCCCCCCTCGTTGCCTCGTTTTGAATTATAGATGGCTTCATCTACACAAACGACGCCTGGCAAAATCCTTCTCCTACACCCTACCCTGGCTCTGTGACGAGGAGGAGAAGGTGGGTTAGGAGGATTTGGTGGGATGAGAGGGAGGGGGGGAAGTGATGGGGAAATTATAACGTACATAGAGCCTAGGTTATTATTTACTGTACGTACATGTGTGTTTTACTGTGGCTTCGTTATCTCGCAGATTATAGATATTTGCATCCAAGTTGCCCTAGGAAACTTGCTGCTTGCGATACAGTCCCAAAGACTAAAGTGGCCTCTTACTGTATTCGCGTCTGTTCCTTTCGAAGTAAGCGCGGCCAATTTTATTCCTCTCTTTCTGAGTCGTTCGTCTCAATCTACTGCAAATCTGTGGCTCCAACTCACCTAAAATCAGCCATCCTATCCGACGCACAGCCTCAAATCATGCAACAGCATGGTATACGGCGAACAGTAAAGCGTGCGTAGATGGATCCTGTCAAACTGCTGTATGTACTTACGCGCCTATCAATGATAAAAAAGCCAAGCTACAACTTGTGGGAAGGAGTACATCAAAAACATTTATTATGGCAGTCTCTTTAAACCTCTTGTCTCTTCCCTCGACATTCCGATCCACGACATGGACCAGAACACTTCAACTATCGCAGAACTACGCGCCTCAGCGGAACAAGTTGACCAGATCTTGGACAACGTATCCAGGCTTTCATACCGCTTAGCATCACTGGACGCTTCTGATGCAGATTCATTGTCATTATCTCCGCTCCCTAATCAATTGCAATGGGCAGTGGAGAGTGTGAAGGAATTATTCAACAAGCTCGAGCCAGAGCAACTCGTGTTTGTGCTACCGAGGATTAGGAAGCTGATAGATTTGGGACGCGCTAATCAAACAAATGGTCTTGGGCTGGATCTCCAGGAATTTGACGAGTTCGGGCAACTCTTGGACAGAATAGTGACTGCTAAAGAGAGAAGAAGTGAGGCCTCATTAACTATGTTATTCAGGCGTTTACTAATATTATCTTTGCGTGTTTTTCATTATTATCATTTGTTCCAGGTAAAATACCACTTGTTCGTTATCTGCCATGGATCTCCGACATTGCACCTTCCAAAGTCAATGGACCTGCTTCACCTGAATGGCTGGCAATGTGAGTATATCCTCCCCAAAGCCTCCACATCGTCTGACGTCCCGTCTAGGTTTGTACATTCAGACGTACCATCCGTCTGTATCGAAGACCATAACGCATGCTGTAATATCTGTCTGGAAGATTTTGTAGAACCAGCACTAGCAGGAGAAGTTGATGGCGGTGACGATGGGACCCAAGCGAGTCCTAACCCATTGAGGCAGTTGAAATGTGGGCATGTTTTACACGTCAGTCTGCCCCTTAGCTTTCACATTCAAGCTCTCACTTGTCCGTCGTGATTGATCATATCTTCAGGAAGAGTGCCTACCCATGTTTCGAAGCCATGACTATAATTCAACGTTCGAGTGCCCTGCATGCCGCACAAAAGTCTGGACTCCGGCTGACCCAGAGCAATTTTCGCTTCGCTCACCAAAAATTCCTCGCGACGCCGCACGTAACAATGTCCCCTCGGACCAACGGCAGACTTATATCGATTACTGGAAGAGCCTCCCACCATGGCAGAAGATGCACGAGGACATGTTGAACTGGACTACCCGGTTGCATATTAGCGAACTTGACGAGGCTCTGAAGAGCACTACTCGTGGGCGTCCAGTCAACGAATACGCGTTATCTATTTGGACTCATCAGATGTACAAGAGATACGTCTATTCCAGGATGACAGATAGCCGCGAGGGACTTGTGGATTGCCTAACTATTGGTTCAATGACGGCGCAGTATATTAGCGCTCTCGTCTCCAAAGGGAAACATGGGGATGCAAGTAGGGAGTTAAGGCAGTTTTGGTATAGTTGGGGTCTGCAAGATGCACCTCGTTTATTGGCGGTGTTAGCCAAGCACGTTCGCCCAGATGAGTCTCATTGGGTGGTGCACAGGTTCTCACTACCTGATGGTACTCTGACAACATACCATTTTCACACTGAGCTTCAGGCTTGTCCTGATTGTCGGCCTGCGTCATGGTGGCCTGCAATATGCCTCGCGTGGCCTGATGGTCCCATCTGTCCAAACCCCGGCGTGCCAACGTTGATCCATGTTCGCCAACCAATGGAACTGGGCGTTGATGACTCTGTTGCTGCGGCTGGTATACAGCACAACATGCTCATGGGTTTACTGGCAGAACATAGTGTGGATCTTGAACGTCTCAGGGATCTTATGCACCCCGAGGTCAAAAATCTTCATGAAAGATATATTTCATGGACAAATTCTCTCTCAACATTCTTCGGTGACCTGTATGGAAGATATGAGAGAGCTGAAAGCGACAGACTGGATCTCTAGAACAACTATAGCACAGACTGCATTATGATTATGATTATATACTGAGGAATGGCCTAAATCTCAAGTTTCTGTGAAGTAGAAAAGAAAGAAAAGTTTGACTTGAAGGCATGCACTCGCAAGCACCGCTGCTTTTACCAACATGAAAATACACAAACTTGTCCCTTCAGGTAGTGGTAGTAAATTTAAACTGTCGTTGAATGTGAGAAAAAGATGAAGGCAGTGAAAATGAGAGTGGAAGTAAAATGGGCGCTGATGTTGAGCCGGAAAAGTAGTGAGCCTGCTACTCCTTCAAATTCTTGAAGGCTATCAGTACGCCGTTCACGTCTGAAATGTGTCTTAGAGACTGAGCTGAAGAGAGAGACATCGTCAATTGACACTCGGAGGCAATGGAAATTTTCAAAATACGACTTCAGACGTCGACAACAGTTTAAAGACAACTTTGACCTCGGTGAAGAAAGCTGGAAGCCAATGAATTGAGTGATTTTGGAGACCATTATACATGAGTTATGGAAGGGTAGAGATGATCGTGGCTTCTGGTGTTCGGGTGAAAAGACCATTGGGGAAGTCGGGGAAGACGAATCCAGACGCGCAGACTGAGACTGTGGCATGATGTCACATCGGAAAAGTGAGTATGGAATGAGTAAAAGCACCTTTGAAAATAATACTTTTCCAGGCCTTGAACTTCAAACCTCTCTCTCCAGCGCAACAGGTCGTTAACTAGCAGGGGCCGTAAATCTTGTCGAGAAAGAGTCTTCCTATGCTGAGGCCAATACGTGTTTGATATCCCGTACACTCAAGCTGAAGAACCGGTGGCCGTTCACCTCATATCCATCCAATTTAGAACCCTAGTTAGAGGTAGGAAGGGCCAGCCATTGGAATTGCGTAGAAGGACTTGATATCGCGACATATTTGGAGAGAGGCAGGGCGGTGTGAAGGGATCTATTCTAAAGTTATTCACAACCTGGGCCACAACGTTTTCTACTGACCTCGGGCTGGGAACGAGTCTAGCTAGCCAACTGGCCACCATGTCCGGTCTAGCAAACGTCGCGTCAATGAATAATACTGGATGGTAAAAGAGAGCGTGGAGGTCTCGCAGTCCGAGTCGCACAGGCTTTGTGTCACCGCACAAAGTATAGTGACAATGTGCATTAAATGATCGGGCAGACCCTAGTCTCTTGTAGCAGACCCCTACGTCGGAAGTGTTAGTGTTGTGTAGGGCATCATCTTGTAAAAGGATTTGCTGAGCCACGTATGAGCTCAGCGGAGAAAACTGGAAGCCAATGAAATGCCAGTTGGTTGAGAGGATCATTATGGCTAGGAACTAGTCTCATTGAAGCAGACTGACGATACAAATGTTATACATTAGATATCAAGGAAGGACGAATTTGCTGGTCGGCGCGACGCGTCTGAGCAAAAGCACCTTGTTTCATTCCACCACAGAGGTTGTCTCAACCCAGTGCTACTGCCACTTGCAGTGGGTGTTTCCAAGGTGAGAGATAGTCTCGTCCAAACTAGTGCTTAGTCCAACTTGGTACAGATGCTCGCAATTGAAGATCCCTTTTCTTAAGGCTCTACCTTCTACTAACTCCCGTTCTTCAGCCATCTTCCACTTCCGAAACTATCACCATCTTTCAAACCATCCGAAGGATCCAGGACATCCTAACCCCTCCCTCCAAACCAGACTCCAAAACTACAAAGCCATCCTACCCGTCGCGTCCCTCCAGAACTTTGGAGTCGCATTTTCATAACTGTCCTCGACGAGTTTGAGAAGGAGAACCACCTTTCTCTTTGTCTCACCGCCGCCTTAAACATCACCCTTCCGAGACCCCTCCATCTCTTCGCCTTTCCGCAGTATGGTCTTATTAGCGTTCCATAGCTCTTCAAACGCCCCGATTATGATTTAAAATCATCATCGACCTCCAACAATACGATATCGACGCCGATGGTCATCGGTCGAAACCTAACCTCTCCTACGTCGTATTCCTACTCAAACTATAGTTATCCCGTTCGGGAGTTACTCCCCTGACCGTCAAAGAACTCCGAATGACGTATAAAACCACCAAACACTCTATTTCACAAATAATGGATCTATGAAATCCTCGATTTACTCTCGGCTCATTCGGCTCATTGGGCGGACGTGCACCTCGTCGTCGAAGACCGTTACATATCCTCTAACCCTTCCCTTCCGTCGCTGAAGAACAACCTCCCCCTCCTACATACTCTCAAGCTCACTATCCCGTCTGCAGAAGGCACGATATACTGATGGTACCTCTCCAAAGACTATTTCTCCAACGCTCCCAATCTACGTCGACTCTTTCTCCCTTTATTCCCTCAAACTCAGGACGTACCTTCTAAGCTTCCCCACGCAGATGCCGAGTTACGTCTACCTTTTCATCAACTCACCTCCCTCCAAATAAATTGGTTTTCTCCATACGAGGCACATTTCTACAATACCCTCCACCTCCTCCCCAACCTCCAATATCTTACCCTTTGTTACCGATACACTTTCGTCCTTGAAGGCTCCGTCAATGACACCACATCCAACCTCACCACCACCACATCCGTCAACTCCTTACCCATAACAACTCGTACGCTGCTTATAGACGAATTCAACTGTAACGGCGCGGAGTTAAGAGTTTAGTTATTGACCCCTGTTGTCAGTTGTATGTTTGTGCAAAGTGGGATGGGATGGGGAGGGATTTTTGGAGTTTGCTCAGCGTGAGGGTGTGGGTGAGGGTTTGTGGATGGGGAAGGGGGTTGGGGTTGGGCTCTTCCAACTCACGAAACTGGAACCTTCTTCCAACATCTTATATATGACCCGCTTTCGTATGAGACGGAGGCGTTGGGGGTGGGGGTACCGATGTTGGTTCCCGAGTTGAAGGGGCTACAGGTTGCGATAGATGGGAATGGGTTTTTGAAGACGTGGTTATGGAGATGATTATGCGTAGGAAGGGGGATCCGGGTGCACTGGGGAAGGGAGTCATCTTTATCTAGGTCTTTTGGAGCTGGAATCAGGGGCGTTGGGGCGGATGGGATTAATAGAAGTCCAAGGACTCGAGTAGCTGCACGGGTCTTCTTTGGTTACTAGTACACTACTCCGACTAATGATACGCTCTAGATATATTTATTTACGGTAGTCTCAGGGTATCACATTTAATAGAGACTTTTGACCTCGCATCCATGGTCAACGCTAACGATATTTACTTACTGTTAGTCTCGGTTCTGCATATGCACACGTGAAGGTAGTTTGGAGTAAACGTGGCCAATTTGTTCCTCTCTTTCGAACCAAGTCGTTCGTCTCAATCTGTTGCAAATCTGTGGCACTCTCCCCGAAATTGCCATCCTATACGACACACAGCCTCGAATCTCAATTATGCTACACAGTGAACAGTGAGGCATGCGCATGCCTCTTGACAGGCCTGTCAAACTGCTGTATGTACTTACACTTAGAACGAGGCTGCCTTCCTTCATTAATGATCTTGCGAAGCTACGACATTGCTGCAGTCTCCTTGAACCTCTTGTCTCTGTCTTCGACACTCCAATTCACGACATGGACCAGAACGCTTCAACCATCGCAGAACTACGTGCCGAGCAAGTTGACCAGGTTTCGGACAACCTATCCAGACTTTCCTACCGGCGCCTAGCATCACTGGACGCTTCTGCTGATATAGATTCGTCGTCATCGTCTCCGCTCCCTCATCAATTGCAATGGGCAGTGGAGAGTGTGAAGGAATTATTCAACAAGCTCGAGCCACAGCAACTCGTTGTTGTACTACCGAGGATAAGGAAGCTGATGGATTTGGGACGCGCTAATCAAACAAATGTTCTTGGGCTGGGTCTTCGGGAATTTGACGAGTTTGGGCAACTCTTGAGCAGACTAGTGACTGCTAAAGAGAGAAGAAGTGAGCCTCGTTAACCATGCTATTCAGGCGTTTACTAATATTATCTTTGCGTGTCTTTCATTATTATCATTTGCTCCAGGTAAAATACCACTTGTTCGTTACCTGCCATGGATCTCTGACCTTGCACCTTCTGAATTCAATGGACCTACTTCACCTGAATGGCTGGCAATGTGAGTATATCCTGCCCGAAGCTACCACCTTGTCTGATGTCCCGTCTAGGTTTGTACATTCAGATGTACCATCCGTCTGTATCGAAGACCATAACGCATGCTGTAATATCTGTCTCGAAGATTTCGAAGAACCACCGCTGGCGCTAGAGCCTCAAGTTGACAGTGGTGAGGATGTGGACCTGATGGCAGAAGATGATGGGATCCAAGCGAGTCCTAAACCATTGAGGCAGTTGAAATGTGGGCACATTTTACACGTCAGTCTACCCCTTAGTTTTCATATTCAAGCTCTCACCTGTCTGTTGTGATTGATCATATCTTCAGGAAGAGTGCCTACCCATGTTTCAAAGCCATGACTATAACTCAACATTCGAGTGCCCTGCATGCCGCACAAAAGTCTGGACTCCCCTGAAAGCTGACCCAGAGCAATTTTCATTTCTCTCACCAAAAATTCCTCGTGACGCCGCAAGTAACAATGTCTCCTCAGACCAACTGCAGATTTATGACAATTACTGGAACAGCCTCCCACCATGGCAGAAGATGCACGAGGAACTGTTCAACTGGGCTACCCAGTTGCATATCAGCAAACTTGACGAGGCTCTGAATAGCACTATTTGTGGGCATCCAGTCAACAAATATGCATTGGCTATTTGGGCTCATCAGATGTACAAGAGATACCTCTATTCCAGGATGACAGATAGCCCTGAGGGACTTGTGGATTGCCTACCCATTGATTCAATGGATGCATGGACTATTCATGATCTTGTCTCCAAAGGGAAACATGGGGACGCGAGTAGGGAGTTAAGGATGTTTTGGGATAATTGGGGTCTGCAAGATGCACCTCGTTTATTGATGGTGTTATCTGAGCATGTTCACTCAAACAAATCTCATTGGGTGGTGCACAGGTTCTCACTACCTGATGGTGCTCTGACAACATACCATTTTTACACTGAGCTTTATGCTTGTCCTGATTGTCGTCCTGCATCATGGTGGCCCACCATCCGTCTTGCATGGCCTGATGCTGCCATCTGTCCAAACCCTGGGATGCCAACACTGATCCATGTTTGCCAACCAACGGAACTGGGTGTTGATGACTCTGTTGCTGCAATTGGTATACAGGACAACATCCTCATGGGTTTACCAGTGGAACATAGTGTGGATCTTGAATGTCTCAGAGATCTCATTGGTACCGAGGTCAAAAGTCTTCATGAAAGATATAACTCATGGGCAAGTTATCTCTCAATATTCTTTGGTGACCTGCATGGAAGATATGAGAGAATTGAAAGTTACAGGCTGGATCTCAAGACTTGAACATTGTAGTACAGACTGTATTATGATTACATATTAAGGAATTGCCTAAATCTCAAGTTTCTGTGAAGTAGAAAAGAAAGAAAAATTTGACTCAAAGGCATGCACTCGCAAGCACCGCTGCTTTTACCAAGATGAAAATACACAAACTTGTCCCTTCAGGTAGTGGTAGTAAATTTAAAACTGTTGTTGAATTTGAGAAAAAGATGAAGGCAGCGAAAGTGAGAGTGGAAGTAAAATAGGCACTGATGTTGAGCCGGAAAAGTAGTAAGCCTGTTACTCCTTCAAGTTCTCAAAGGCTATCAGTACGCTGTTCACGTCTGAAATGTGTCTTAGAGACTGAGTTGAAGAGAGAGGCATTGTCAATTGACACTCGGAGGCAATGGAAATTTTCAAAATACAACTTCAGATGTCAACAACAGTTTAAAGACAACTTTGACCTCGGTGAAGAAAGCTGGAAGCCAATGAATTGAGTGATTTTGGAGACCATTAGACATGAGTTATGGAAGGGTAGAGATGATTGTGGCTTCTGGTGTTCTGAAAAGACCATTGGGGAAGTCGGGGAAGACGAGATGTGCGGATTGAGACTGTGGCATATCAAGTCGGAAAAGTGAGTGTGGAATGAGTAAAAGCACCTTTAAAAATAATACTTTTCCAGTCCTTGAAACCTCTCTCTCCAGCGCAACAGGTCGTTAACTAGCAGCGGCCGTAAATCTTGTCGAGAAAGAGTCTTCCTATGCCAAGGCCAATACGTGTTTGATATCCTGTACACTCAAACTGAAGAACCGTTGGCCGTTCACCTCATATCCATCCAATTTAGAACCCTAGTCAGAAGTAGCACACCCAGCAGTAACCAATATTCCATGGCCAGAAGTTAATTAGAAAACATCAAATCTCTGGCGCTCGAAAACGGATTCGAAAACTTTAAATTTCCAAAGCCTCGGCAAGCGATCCGATTGGCTCAGATCTGCTTCCGATAAATTTCTGAAGCACGAAAACCTTTCGTTTCCAAATGGGTTTCCTGGTCCCTCGAAAACTTGACCTTTCCGAACTAACTTTTGGCTTGCTTTTGGCCAATGAATATTGGCTAGTGCTGGGTGTGTAGGAAAGGCCGGCCAATGGACTTGCGTAGAAGGACTCGATATCGAGGCATATTCGGAGAGAGGAGTGAAGAGGTCTATTCGAAGGTGTCTAAAGTTATTCACAACCTCGGCCACAACGTTTTCTACTGACCCCGGGCTGGGAACGAGTCTAGCTAGCCAACTGGCCACGTCCGGTCTAGAAAACGCCACGTCAGACCTCAATCCAAAAATGAATAATACTGGATGGTATCATACCGTCTCTGCACACAAAAGAGAGCGTGGAGGTCTCGCAGTCCGAGTCGCACAGGCTTTGTGTCCACACAAAGTACAGTGACATGTGCATTGAATGATCGGGCAGACCCTAGTCTCTTGTAGCAGACCCCTGTTAGTGTTGTGTAGGGCATCATCTTGTAAAAGGATTTGCTGAGCCACGTATGAGCTCAGCAGAGAAAACTGGAAGCCAATGAAATGCCAGGTGGTTGAGAGGACCATTATGGCTAGGAAATAGTCTCATTGTGCTTGAAGCAGACTGACGATACAAATGTTATACATTAGATGTCAAGGAAGGACGAAATTTGCTGGTCGGCGTGACGCATCTGAGCAAAAGCACCTTGTTTCTTCCCACCACAGAGGTTGTCTCAACCCAGTGTGCTACTGCCACTTGCAGTGGGAACCCCTTCAGTGGGTGTCTCCAAGGTGAGAGATAGTCTGGTCCGAACTAGTGCTTAGTCCAACTTGGTACAGATGCTCGCAATTGAAGATCCCTTTTCTTAAGGCTCTTCCTTCTACTATAGTACTACCTCTGGTCCTTCAGCCATCTTCCACTTCAGAAACTATCACCATCTTTCAAACCATCCGAAGGATCCAGGACATCCCAACCCCTCCCTCCAAACCAGGCTCCAAAACTACAAAGCCATCCTATCCATCGCGTTCCTCCAGAACTTTGGAGTCGCATTTTCATAACTGTCCTCGACGAGTTTGAGACGGAGAACTACTTTTCTCTCTGTCTCACCACCGCCTTAAACGTCACCCACGCCTCCGTCCGAGCCCCTCCATCTCTTCGCCTTTCCGCGGTATGGTCTTATTGGCGTTCCATAGCTCTTCAAACGCCCCAATTATGATCTCAGAAATCATCATCGACCTCCAACAATACGATATCGACGCCGATGGTCGTCGGTCGAAACCTAAACTCTCCTACGTCATATTCCCACTCAAACTATCACTGGGTGCAAACACTTGTAATTCCTTGGATATACAAAGGAATTACATAAGACTTACACTGGTACACTCAATATGTAAGTCCACTTGACTTACTGAAGTATTACCAGAGACCAAGAAAAATAGAACAATTATATATGACCATTGTAAGGCATGAAGTCTCACAGTGGTCCTTGGTAATACTTCAGTAAGTCAAGTGGACTTACATATTGAGTGTACCAGTGTAAGTCTTGTGTAATTCCTCTGTATATCCAAGGAATTACAAGTGTTTGCACCCAGTGTATAGTTATCCCATTCGGGAGTTACTCCCCTGACCATCAAAGAACTCTGAACGACGTATAAAACCACCAAACTCTCTATTCACAAACAATGGATTTACGAAATCCTCGATTTACTCTCGGCTCATTCGGCTCATTGGGCGGACGTACACCTCGTCGTCGAAGACCGTTACATATCCTCTAACCCTTCCCTTCCGTCGCTGAAGAACAACCTCCCCCTCCTACATACTCTCAATCTCACTATCCTGTCTGCAGAAGGCACGATATACCGATGGTACCTCTCCACAGACTATTTCTCCAACGCTCCCAATCTACGTCGACTCATTCTCCCTTTATTCCCTCAAACTCAGGACGTACCCTCTAAGCTTCCCCACGCAGATGCCGAGTTACGTCTACCTTTTCATCAACTCACCTCCCTCCAAATAAATTGGTTTTCTCCATATGAGGCACATTTCTACAATACCCTCCACCTCTTCCCTAACCTCCAATATCTTACCCTTTGTTACCGATACACTTTCGTCCTTGAAGGCTCTGTCAACGACACCACATTTAACATCACCACCACCACATCCGTCAACTCCTTACCCATAACAACTCATATGCTCCTTATAGACAAATTTAACTGTAACACCCCGAAGCTGCATAGGCATAGTACAGAGTTTAGTGTTTAGTTATCGGCTCCCGTTGTCAGTTGTATGTTTGTGTCAAGTGGGATGGGATGGGGAGGCGTTTTTGGAGTTTGCCGAGGGTGAGGGTGAGGGTTTGAGGACGGGGAAGGGGATTGGGGTTGGGAGCTTCCTACTCACGAAACTGGAGCTATCCAACACGATGAAGGCCGAGGGAGATCTCTTTGCTATGTTGTAGGCTATGCCGACGTTACAGTGGGTTGTGGCGTATTGTACTATTGATTTTCCGTTGGGGAGATTCGGATCGCAACGGGACGACAAACACGAACACGAGCACACACACGGGACCCAGAAATTGGACGAATAGGCATAAGCACCCTTACCTTCTTCCAACATCTTATATATGACCCGCTTTCGTATGAGACGGAGGCGTTGGGGGTAGGGGTACCGATGTTAGTTCCCGAGTTGAAGGAGCTACAGGTTGCGATAGATGGGAATGGGTTTTTGAAGACGTGGTTATGGAGATAATTATGCGTAGGAAGGGGAAGAAGAAGGGGGATCCGGGTGCACTGGGGAAGGGAGTCATCTTCATCCAGGCTGGAATCAGGGGTGTTGGGGCGGATGGAATTAACAGAAGCCCAAGGACCCGAGCAGCTGCATGGGTCTTCTTCGGTTACTATGTAGTACACTACTCCAAGATTAACGATACGCTCTAGATATATTTACTTACGGTAGTCTCAGTTCTACAGGTATCGCATTTAATAGAGACTTTTGAGCTCGTATCCGTGGTCAACGCTAAGGATATTTACTTACTTTTAGTCTTGGTTCTGCATATGCAGTGGCACGCATGAAGGTATGTAGTGCCAAGTTTGTACTAGTAGTTCGGAGTAAGCGTGGCCAATTTGCTCCTCTCTTTAACCGAGTCGTTCGTCTCAATCTGTTGCAAATCTGTGGCACTCTCCCCGAAATTGCCATCCTATACGACACATAGCCTCGAATCTCAATCATGCTACACAGTGAACAGTGAGGCATGCGCATGCCTCTTGACAGGCCTGTCAAACTGCTGTATGTTACTACTTACACTTAGAACGAGGCTGCTTTCCTTCATTAATGATCTTGCGAAGCTACGACATTGCTGCAGTCTCCTTGAGCCTCTTGTCTCTGTCCTCGACACTCCAATTCACGACATGGGCCAGAACGCTTCAACCATCGCAGAACTACGTGCCGAGCAAGTTGACCAGATTTCGGACAACCTATCCAGACTTTCCTACCGGCGCCTAGCATCACTGGATGCTTCAGGCTGCTGATACAGATTGGTCGTCATTGTCTCCGCTCCCTTATCGGTTGCGATGGGCAGTTGAGAGAGCGAAGAAATTATTCAACGAGCTCGAGCCAAAGCAGCTTGTTGTTGTACTACCAATGATAAGGCAGCTGATGGAACGTGTTAATGAAAAAAAGCTGGATTTCTGGGAACTTGACAACTTCGCGCAACTCTTGGGGAGACTAGTGGCTGAAGTACAGGCTGTAAAAGAGAGAAAAAGAGAGACCTCTTTCACTATATATTCGTTTTTCTTTCCTTGTCATTGTCATTATTGTTGAATTGGCACATTCAGTTGCAGCCATCAACGTCATCTATGTAGAACAATAGTAGTAGTTATAAATAGAACAATAAGATTATATAGACAATAGATGTAGTACGACAATAGTGTATGAAACCAGCATTGTACTATCAAGTACAATAGAATCTTATTGTTACTCTAGTATTAGTTTACATGTATTTGTACCTCCTCAAAGGTATATAAGGACTCGTAGATAGTCCTCCAAATAACAAGTTTTATACTTAACCCACATCGCTCTACAAGCCTCTAACAAGCCTAACAAGCTATCTCTATCCACAGGTAAGTTGCGTAGTTGCTACTGCGTTTAGTAGTGTACAGGACCGTACCATGCCTGTCAAGGTTGTCGTTACACTCGATAACCACCCAAGTCACACAATACGAGAACGCCGGTTGCAGGAGAATAGATTGATCAAGAAAGATAGAAAGATAGAGAGATAAAGAGATAGAGAGAAAGTAAGCTGACTAGGCTCTACACTGCGTAGTAAAAGTACGGAGCGGAGACGAAGTGAACGAACTAAGGAATAGGTTACAAGGATCACAGGTATATAAGTAAAATATGAACAGATGGGAAAGAGTAAGTAATAATAGACGGTATCATGTGGAGATGTCAAGGGCGAGAGAACAATAAGTCAAATATGGATAGATGAAGGTACTGGATCACACAGAGTGATTGACAGTGAGAATGTCCATGGAGATAGGAATCGGAGAAGATAGGAATATGAGTCATAGATCTAGAGAGATGGTAACTATAGACGATGATGAGAAATAGTTGACGTTTATGGGGTTAGAGTGGGGAATAGGTAGTAAAGGGAAAAGAATAGAAGGGAAAATGAATAGGCGGGAGACGATTCATGACAATGCCTGCTTAACAGGTTATGGGCCCCGAAGGCCCTTGGGAGCGCCTTCAATGGCTGCAAACCATAGACTTCGCATACTACCTGGATGGTGCCTTCATGGCAGCCTGTGGCGCCCTTTGTGGCAGCCTGTGGCGCCCTTTGTGGCAGCCTGCGTCGCCTTTAATGGCTTGACGATATGTCCAACAGTGCAGGACTTATGTCCAGCTGCAGTTGTTGACGATCTAGGGGAGTAGTCACTGTCATGGCGCATTCATCGCTGCCTCTCTTCACTTTCGCATGGCGCATTTATTGCTGCCTTCTTATGCTGCATATGGATAAATGCTGACAGTTGACCTCCCCAGAATTTATCAAAGATGTCTTCCAATGTTTTGATGACCACTGTCCCCGTCTTCGCCAGTGTTGATTTCAACATCTGGGCTGACATTATTCTCTCCTGGCTCCAGGCTACTGGACTTAGTTCAGTCCTTAGCTCTGATCGCCCTAGTGATGTTGAAGTGAGTACCGTCTCCCCTCAATCCGCTAAAGATACAGCGGCTCAAGCAGAGGCTATCACGGCGACTCTAAAGAAACAGGCTGAATGGGATGAGAAGAACGGTAAGGCCATCGGGTCTATCAAACTTTGTCTTTCTCCTCCTATTCATCAGGGGACACTCAGGTAAACTACTGCCAAAGCAATTTGGAATGCTCTCAAGAAAACCTACGGGAAACCTGGCGTTTCCGCAGTCTACACCGACTTTAAACGTGCTACTTCCATCATCATTCCTAATGACGCCAATCCTAGTGCTGCAGTTGAACTTATTCGCATGCACTTCGATAGGGTCAGTACCGCTGGTATCCCTACTGATCCTGACTCCACGTCCCCAAACACCTCTGTTACGCAAATCACCAATTTCCTCATTGTCATGTTCATCAGATCGAAACTCCCTCCCAGATATGAGTATCTCATCAATCAGTATACTCAATGTTCCATCTCACAAATTGACAATCAAAATCTCGATGAACTTCAAAATGAGATTGTCAATATCTGGGAATCTCGCCAGGGAGCTTTCAAGGGGAAAGCACATGCCAACTGTCTTTCAGCTGTCAAGCGAAAGGACGGTAACCCTAGTTTCCAACAGCAGCAGCAGCAGCGCCCTAGTGGCAGCAGCAGCAGCGCTAACAGAGATAACAAGGGAAAAGGCAAAGGAAAGGGCAAGGGAAAAGCTCACTTCCGTCGAGGTGGTCGAGCTGGAAAGAATGAACAGGCCAAGAGACAGGAACAGGCACATCCCGTTCATGGGGACATGTCTCCCATGATGCACACAGTCACCTTCATCGACACGCCCGCTGCAATTGATACCCGTAAGCCATACTTCATGGAAACGGAAAAGCCTTTTGACGCCTTTTTCACAGGTACCAAAAGTGCTATCAATCTTGCACGCAACATTGGCGCGAGACCATCTGGTGAGACTGTCGCTGCTCTTGAGGATGTTGTCATGTCTCACCCTGATCTTTCATTCACTCCCCTTACCCCTGCTCCTCGTCCCAAACACACTCTCACAGAACGCATCTATTGGAATAATCTCCAATCATCTTCTGATGGTTGGGGATGTAATGACAACTGGAATGATGCATTCACTCATTCCATCAGAACTCAGACCGGTTCAGATGCCGATATGGAATGCGCTCAGGAAGAAGATGCCAATTCGAACGAGGACACCCTGGTGAACACATCGAAACTCGGAAGTGTGTTTGGCTCCACGATGACGGAGTCAGGTGTAAAGGTGCCTCAGAACACAAGGACCCCTGTTCCACTTATTGACCGACTTGCCTCGGATCCTGCTGCTGAGATGATGGAGTGCGGAATTCACCTTGGGGAGAGATTCCAGAATCCCGAGGACCCTCTCCACACTTATGGGGAGCCACTCCGAACAGTACTGAACACCATTGCCCCAACGGGCACTCTTTCTCTGGTCCAACGCATTGCTGCAGTCCGCAGCGAGATGCAACATGGCTCACCGCCTGCACATCCCAGTGGCATGACCACTCAATCCCTGCCATCCAGTCGTGTTGCAAGCCCAACACCTGGAACGACTTCAACGGATTGGGAATGGCTGACTCCTCATTTCGAAAACGAGGATGGAAGGTACGATGAGCTGCTCGATTGGCAGAGAGACGCAACAGTCGGACTGGGCGGAATGCCAATGGAGGAAGAAGAGGAGGAAATACCCGCCAGAATCCCGACTCTGAATTCAATGCCAGACCTCGAGAGCATGTCCAGCACCAGCGACCTCGAGTATATGTCGACTCTGCCATCGCTCAGCAGGATGAGCCTCCCTACATCACCCGTAGAGGTAACCTGGTCAGACGGGATTCCAAGTCCACGACCTTCTACCCCCGCCATGGTTACCGTCAATGCCGCAAATAATTATGGTTGGTCCCTAGACTCTGAGGTGTCTGGCATGGACAACGGTTATCTCAGGTCAGATCTCACTTCAGATCTTATGAATAAAAGTACTGATGCGCTTTTTCCAGCAGCTCGTAATATGGAAGCTGGTTCTTCATGTATTTATTTATTACATACCGCTCCTCTGGGTTCATCAACCCCTTTTATTTATAACAATCTGTATACTAATCCTGGTGACAATAAATATCTATGTGCCTGTGGCACTTTGTTTTCATTATGCCAGAAATGTAAGAAGAAGAGATCTGATACTGTCAAAATCCACTTCGGTGATGGATGGTTACTTGATTCTGGAGCATCAGCGCATTTTACGTTCAACATCAATGACTTTGTTGAATTGAGTTATATAAAACCAATTCCAGTGAAAACTGCCAATGGATTCATGAACATTCGTGCATCCAGAACAGTCCTGATCTCTGAACATAAAAGAGTTATGAAATTAGATCCGGTCTATTACATTCCCAATCTAAATCAACGACTCTTATCTGTTGGTCAATTCTTAAATGACAACATGCTTATGTGCGGTAACTCCGATCATATTACCATTTCGAGAAATACAACATTCTTGACTTTCTCAAAGCATATACTGGAAGAAACGCTATACTATCTTCCACACAGATCGAAAATTGTCGCTTCTAAAGCCAATCTTTTGGTTTATCTTATCAAATATGAGATTCTACATTGTCGTATAGGGCATCCCTCTTGTGATGTTCTAAAACATGTCCGACAACACACCCTTGGCACTCCTGAATTTATCATTCCGAAGGAACTTCCTTTGTGCAAAGGCTGTCTTGAAGGCAAAACTCCCAAACAGGCTTACCCTCCTAACCAACGACGTGCTACTCGTCCTTTCCAAATTATCCATATGGATTTGAAGGAATTCCCCACTATCTCTTACCACAAGTACAAGTATATAATCGTCTTCTTTGATGATTACACTTCAGATGCTTGGATACGACTTCTTAAAGACAAAAAACAACCACTAACTGCCACTCGCCAGTTCCTTGCGATGGTAGAAACTCAATATAAGACAAAAGTCGAACAGTGGATGTCTGATATGGGTGGTGAATTCATCAAAGGTACCTACCGAGAAATGTTACTCGAGAAGGGTATTAGAATCCTTAAAAGTGCACCATACATTCATCAACAGAATGGTCGTGCCGAGCACTTTATATGCACTCTAATGGATAAGGCACTGGCAATGATGAAGCTAGCATGTCTACCTGAATCTTGGTGGGAATATGCTGTCTGTCATGGATTGTATGTCTATCGACGTACTCCCTTACGACAGCACAAATGGATAACTCCATTTGAAATGCTTGAAAAAGAAAAACCGCGTATTGATCATTTGGGAGTTTTTGGCTGTGGAGCTTATGTCTTTAAACCCGAGGAAACTCGAAAAAACAAACTCGCTTCCAAGTCAGAACTCATGACGTACCTTGGTGTAGCACCAGGAGGACGTGGAAATCTTTTCATGCGTACAAACAATGCGGAATTTACATCTCCACAAGCCGTATTTGAGGAAGACTTCTTTCCTCGATGTAAAACTCAATCTCGTGGTTCGAAACAACTTCCTATCGAGTCGTCGCAAAGCGATGACAATCCTCCACCACAATAAATCCCTGACGATGATGATGAAGATTTTAATCATCGTCCTCCTCGCATCCCTTCCATAAGGAGACCTAATCAGCTTCGTGACGACGAACCTGAACAGGATCCACCGCCTTCGTCTCCAGATAGTGACTCTGAGCCTAGAAGAACGGTAACACCGCCGCCAGTGGAGACACCACCTCCTCAGGCACCTCGAAAGCCCAGAGCTCCTAGACAAGGACGGCCACCAACAGAACCAACGCGTTGAAGCGAGCGTACTGGTACTGTACCCAAATGATACGGGGATAAACACCCTGTAGAAGTTGAACACAATCTTGAACCTCAAATCACGGCTGATAAAAGAGTGGAAGCAAAAGCTAAAGCAGAGAGAGACGCTCGGAGAGAAAACCAACGTCAACAAGCTGCAGAGCAACAGGTTCCCGGACCTAGTTCTGCATCCAGAAGTGCACCCCAGGGGGAGCAGCAAGCCGAGAGTGATGACTCTGCACACCCTGAATCAGAAGAACTGGCAGAACCATGCCGGGAAGGGGGAGTATCTATAAATTTCAATTTCTTGCTTATGCAGGCAATTGCTCCTGGAGAAATCGATTCCCACTTGCTTATTCAAAAAGTTACTTCGAAGAATGATGGGAATCAACCGAATGTTCGTAATATTTGTGAATGGACATTCAAAGATATTGCTCGCTTATCTATAGCTGAGCAGGAGGAATGGAAAGTCGCTTGCCGCGAAGAACTAGAGGCTCTTCGTAAGCGCGACACCTATGAATTGGTCGAAAGACCTACAGATAGGAAAGTTATCAAAAACTGATGGGTCTTTGACATCAAGTCTGATGGTCGTAAAAAGGCAAGACTCGTTGCAAAAGGTTTTTCACAGATCGAAGGCATAGACTTTGATCAAGTATATTCGCCTGTTGTTCAATTTGAGACTGTGCGCTTGATCTTTGCTTTAGCTGCACTTAAGGGTTGGCACGTGTCCGGTGTTGACGTCCAATCAGCCTATTTATATGGCTTACTCAATGAAGAAATCTATATGGAACAACCGGAAGCCTTTAAAGAAAAAGGACAAGAACACAAAGTCGTCCGACTTCTTCTTGCTCTTTACGGACTCAAACAAGCAGGACTTGCATGGTGGAAAAGTCTTGATAAGTCCATGGCGGAACTTGGTTTTAAACGAATCATTTCCAACACCGGAATCTTCATTCACAAATGCTATGACGCCAACAATGATCTTATTGAGAATTCTATCGTTATTGCCGTAGTCTATGTGGATGACGCTCTATTCTGTTGAGCTAACAAAACCTTAGTCTTACGACTCAAAGGAAACTTTATGAAGAGATGGGAATGTAGGGATCTAGGCGATGCCAAAGAATTCCTTAGGATGAGAATTACCAGGAAAGGCAGCAAGGTCTCTTTAGACCAGTGCGCTTATCTGGATAAAATCCTAGAGACATATGGAATGCAAAACGCGAAAGCTTCTGCTACCCCATTACCCGCCAATTATCACCCTCTTCCTCTTCCAGAAGACACTCCTGTCAACTATACTCTTCGCCAAAGTTATCAGGAGATAATCGGATCCTTACTCTACTTAATGTTAGGAACACGTCCTGATATTTCCTTTGCTGTCACAAAACTTGCGCAATTTGCTGCAAACCCCTCACAAGAACACTACAATAAGGCAAAAGACATTTGCCGTTACCTCGTTGGCACTAGAAAACATGCTCTAGTATGCAACGGTCAAGGGGGAGAAGGCTTATCAGCCTACACAGACTCTGATTGGGGATCAGATCCTGGAACTCATAAATCTCAAACTGGCTTCTTTCTACAATTAGCCCAAGCACCATTCAGCTGGACGTCTAGACAACAAAAAACCGTTGCCCTATCTTCGACTGAAGCTGAATATATGGTACTTAGTGACTGCAGTCGACAAGTATCCTGGACAAAAACTCTTCTCAGTGAAATCGAATATCCTCTCCACGCTATCCCAATTTAAGGTGACAATCAGGGATCAATTTTTATTGCATCAAACCCTGTCACAGATAAGCGAACAAAGCACATTGATATTCGATATCATTTTGTCCGAGAAAAAGTCATCGACGAGACAGTCAAGTTATTCTTCATTGAAGGAAGCAATAACCCTGCAGATCTACTCACTAAAGCTCTAGATCGAGTAAAGTTTGAGAAGTTCAGGAAACAATTAGGGCTTCAGTTTTATAATTGAAGAAAGTCCTATAAATCGCATCGAAAATGTCGAGGCACTTGATCCCTTCCTTCCATGGCTGCTTAAAGCGCCTACCTATGCTTACACGCACTACTGTGCTGCTTAGCAAGGGGGAGTGTTGAATTGGCGCATTCAGTTGCAGCCATCAACGTCATCTATGTAGAACAATAGTAGTAGTTATAAATAGAACAATAAGATTATATAGACAATAGATGTAGTACGACAATAGTGTACGAAACCAGCATTGTACTATCAAGTACAATAGAATCTTATTGTTACTCTAGTATTAGTTTACATGTATTTGTACCTCCTCAAAGGTATATAAGGACTCGTAGATAGTCCTCCAAATAACAAGTTTTATACTTAACCCACATCGCTCTACAAGTCTCTAACAAGCCTAACAAGCTATCTCTATCCACAGGTAAGTTGCGTAGTTGCTACTGCGTTTAGTAGTGTACAGGACCGTACCATGCCTGCTTAACAATTATCATTCATTTCTTTCAGATAAACTACTACTAAGGCTGCAACCTGTTAAATACTGTTATGCCTCGGAGCGTAATTAACAGGTAACAGGTTTTAATATGTTATAACCAGTTATAACTAGTTACTAACTAGTTCCCTACAGGCACTTTTTTTTGACTCAAATTTACATCTGCTGATAATCTTCACAGAGCTCATTTTCAACTGAACCTGTTTTTATACTTCACAATAGTCTTGTTTCTGACTTAACCACTCATATACAGTGTACACACAGAGTTTTCCTTTCACATAACCATCTCCCCTCTCCCTCATTTCAGATAGTGTTTATGTAGGCTCCTTCTGTCCTGAAAATCCATCTTTTTCAGGAGTGTCACTGTTACCACCCCATGCTTGCCTGTCAATATGTTCTCAGTGCAATCCATGACTACATTACCACGGAAAAAGCAAGATTCTTTATTTATTTACATACTTAGCATGCTCAGACCTAGCTTAGGGCACCTTCACTGCAATAAGTTGGCAGAAGGTGAAGGATTGGTGAAGGAAGAGTCTTTGTAAGCTTTCCAAGACCAGCTCTTGACGGTGGAATACTCTTGCAGGTTAGTGAGGTTGTCTTTATTCAAGTACTGAAGAGGTATGAATATGTCTGAAACAGCTTATTTTCAGCTCCCTGGGCCACCAATTGAGACTAAGTAGTTATAACAGGTTATAACAGTTAAAACGTGTTACTGGACTCAGGCGTAACATGTTAAGTAATTAACATGTTATTAACCTGTTATAACAGTAATTAATAGTATTTGGTTGCAGCCTTAACTACTACCAGTTGTTCGGTATCTGCCTTGTATCTCCGACGTTCGCCCTTCCAAACTCAATGGACCTGCTCTGCCTGAATGGCTGGCAATGTAAGTGCATCTTTCCAAACCTTCCACCTTGTCTGACATCCCGTCTAGGTTCGTGCATTCAGATGTACCATCTATTTGTGTTGAATACCATAACGCATGCTGCAATATCTGTCTCGAAGATTTCGAAGAACCACCACTGGTGCTGAAGCTTCAAGTTGACGGCGTTGGTGGTGTGGACTTGATGGCAGAAGATGACGCAATCCAAGCAAGTCCTAAACCATTGAGGCAGTTGACATGTGGGCATGTTTTACATGTCAGTCTACCTTAGCTTTCACATTCAAGCTCTTACCTGTCTGTTGTGATTGACCATATCTTCAGGAAGAGTGCCTACCCATGTTTCAAAGTTATGACTATAACTCAACGTTCAAGTGCCCTGCATGCCGCACAAAAGTCTGGACTCCCCTGCCTAACCCAGAGCAATTTTCGCTTCTCTCACCAAAAGTTCCTTGTGACACCGCACATAACAATGTCTCTTCAGACTAAGGCTGCAACCAAATACTATTAATTACTGTTATAACAGGTTAATAACATGTTAATTACTTAACATGTTACACCTGAATCCAGTAACAGGTTTTAACTGTTATAACCTGTTATAACTGCTTGGTCTCAATTGGTGGCCCAGGGAGCTGAAAATAAGACATATTCATATCTCTTTAGTACCTGAATAAAGACAACCTCACCTGTCAGAGTACCAATTACTAACCTGCAAGAGTATTCCACCATTAAGAGCTGGTCTTGGAAAGCTTACTAGTTAGATGTGGGCCCCCAGCAGTGGCAGGACAAGTCTGAAAAAGTAGAACCTTTAACAATTACAGCAATGCTGTTAAGTGCTGTAGTGTAATGGTATTAGGGATGATATGGTCAGGTGATGAGAGGCAGGACTAATAACAAGGATCAGGTTGGGTGATGCAAAGTAAGATGGGACACAGTTGGGGTGAGTGCATATTTGAACGAACTTTTTGGAGGAGAATAAATCTTGGGTTTTTCAACAGTGCCAAAAATACCCCATATAGAAGGTCGGCCTAGATTTGGTCCCATATGGAGCAGTCTGGCCAATGTAGAAATACTCGAGATTTACTCCTGCTCAAAAATGCCTGACAAAAACGCACTCACCCTTGCCATGGGAGTGAAGCTCCAACTCCATGACATCACATCACCACTTACAATAAAGGAGTCAAAAACTGCATATTTTTTCCATGAACAGTTGTGATTTTTTGAAATAATACCAAAGCAGGCATAAGGTATCATTGTCTTGTATAAAAAATGCAGAGAAAAATGTTGAAGAATTGCTACCTGTTATAGTGTAATTTTGTTGAACCTTACTGTCGCAGTAACCAATGTGATAAACTGCCAGCTGTTGTGATAAACCCAGTGTTGCTGCAGTCTGGGTTGGGCCTGGCCCAGTGGCTGTGTTGACCCTCCTGGTCAGGGTCAGTTGGGTTGGGCCAGGTCAACACCTAATTATTTTTCAGGTATTTTTTTTCCTTAAAAGACTTATCGGAAGAAAGCATAGACACTTGAGTACCTATTTCATATATGTATATTACTTCTATACACAGTATTTGAGGTTGAAACAAGTGGGAAGGGTCTGATCTATTGCTGTAGAGTGCATGTACAATCTTGGAACCTGCCAAGTACTGCTCTTTTTGACTGTACAGCTGACTCCAAAGGTAAGCACTTATTGTACTTCATAGATAAGTACATCAGAATATTCACCAAAACCATTTTGGTTGACCAAAATAGGTCATACTGATAGCCAAGGTCCAAGAGGGCTGACCCCGGGTCGGGTCAGGGCCACTGGGGTCATGGCCTGGACTGTGGCAACACTGGATAAACCACTGAACCATTCCATAGCGAGTACTATACTGTACCATACATCAGCAGAAACAGAAGCAAATAATGCAGGATAGATTGACGACAAAATCCATAGCCACAACTCCTGACAAAGTATAAGCTTTCAATAAAAGCAGAAGCAAACAATGCAGGATAGATTGACAACAAAATCCATAGCTGCGACTACAGGGCTTTGCATAATTTTCTTCAGGTCGCATCCACACGCACTTGTTTATTTGTATTTGCATTTATGCCCATAAAAGGTAGCCATCAACGGAAATTTGCGAGAAGACTCAGGCCAGATCCAACATGTCAGCTGTCGTCATTCCACGTGAAATTTGAATTGGATAACAAATACAAATCAACAAGTGCATGTGGACGCAACCAGAAGAAAATTATGCAAGGCCCTGTACTGACAAAGCATAAGCTTTCAATACAAATAGATGCAAACAATGCAGGTTAGATTGACGACAAAATCCATAGCTGCGACTGCTGACAAAGCATAAGGTTTGGATACAAACAGAAGCAAATAATGCAGGTTAGATTGATGACAAATCCGTAACCTGGCTGCTGACAAAGCATTCACGTGATGCAGGTTAGAACGATGACAAAAAAGTGCACCATAAGACTCGTCCTTCATTTCATTTCAGACTCGTAACAAAGACTCTTCCTTCACCAATCCTTCACCTTCTGCCAACTTATTGCAGTGAGGGTGCCCTAAGCTAGGTCTGAGCATGGTAAGTATGTAAATAAAGAATCTTGCTTTTTGCATGGTAATGTATAGTGATGTGTGGGCCAGGGCCTAAAGCCCGAAGCCCACCCAAATCCTGCCCAAAAAAGCCTGGCCCAGCCCATGCCCGATGGAGGGCCGGGCTTATGAATGTAGCAGGCCCGAAGCCTGGGGCTGGCCTCGGGCTCTTTTTATCTCTGGGTGCGCCACATATCACAAATTTTTAGAGTTTTAGACTTTGACACTGCTCCTTGTAGACGGCCTTGCTGGTCAAAATGTCATACTTTTACATTGAAATCATGCTCGATTAAAGTTTTCAAAGCCAATCATCAATGTAGATTGACATAGATAGACCACTTTGACAGTAATTTTCATTTGGTTTCCATTTTGGACAGTGTAATATCTATGCTTCCGTATATCTTTCCGATCGTATCCGATTCTTTTCCGAACTTCTTTTCCTTTTATTTCGAACTTCATTCCCTTCCATCCCAAATACTTTCCGATCATTCATTTCCGATTTCATATCCGAGCCCCACTTTTAATCTCCACACACAGATCCCATCCGGGAACTCGTGATTCATTTCGGATAACTACTGGATAGCTCGTATCTAATCTCCAAAGCTACTCCACTTCATCTCCAATCCGTTCCACTTTGTTTCCACTTTGTTCCACAGCACTCCATCCATCTCCAATAGCACCATGTGCTTTTTCTTCATTTCCGAACCATTCCTATCTTACTCCTATTCATTCCGATAGTTTCCGAAGTAGTACTTAAGCTAGCAACTTTGTAGTAGATAGCTTAAGTCTAAAATCGAATTAGCTGGTCTCTTAACTTCATCCGACTTCAGACAACAAAGTACTATCCTAACAGATTCCATTCCGTGTCTTCCCTATACTTCATTCTTAGAGACTACCGGTTCCGCCCGGTTCTGTCTTCATCCTTTCCTAAACTCCAATAAGACTTCCGCTCGGGTCCGACGTGTTTCCTAACGCTAGGATCCGCCCGGACTTAACAGACAGGGTATTTACTATTTAGGTGACTGATGCTGCGACCACAATTTGCATGTCCCCAGAGCAACGAAAAATAACGTTAGACTGACAGGTGAGTGCTTTGACTCTATATGAGCAAGCTCACAGTTTGAGATGCACTTATTCAATCATCAATGCAGTGTCATTGTAAACTTTGTATTTGCTGTCCTGGGTGTTGCAGCCACAATTTGAGACATGGGGATGACATTGGACCCGCCGCTTCAGCAAATTTATACGATGTAGGAAAATGCTATATTAGGTATGTCTGGGTGGGGTCTTGAGTCGGACCAACATAGTGTAATAAAATTTATTTTCCATACTCCCCCGATTCCAAGAGCATAGGGCTCAGCACGGGTACAGGTAATTGCCAGGTACCTGTATCCGGACCCGCGGGTCCCGGATACCCGGCACAGCCACACCCGCCGGATACGGATACCACCGGATACGGGTTTGACTTTCAAAATGTCCCAGTATCCGCAGGTAGCCGTAAAATAAAAATAGTACCGTCTGTATTTAAATATGTATGTAGAAAAATAGAAACATAGCCACATTAGCATTGTATTCCTTCATAAAAATGGGTTTTTCATGAGGATCCACATTTTCGCAGCTAAAACAGGTCTAAATGTCTATATGTATATTGTGGCTGGAACTCACTTTCTCAATTAAAAATGTGTAATGCAGTCAGATTGCTTGGCTATATGAACATAAAATGTTCCACCTGAGTGAGAGAGTATATCTATGTAAAAATAATCATATACTTATGCATAAACTCAATGAAGATCTATGTTTTTTTTTAATAAAAATTGCTTTGTTGGTGTTTTGGCTCTATTAAAATTATGTATTGTCACTGGATTGTTTGACTCTATAGACAAGAAATGTTCCACTGCAATGCGAAAAGATATATATGTACAAAAAATTATATATATTGCAAAATTTCACCCAAGATCTATGGTTCTTTCATAAAAAGCCACTTTTCTGATCCTTTTCAGTCAGTTGAAGTATGTATTGTACTCAGATTACTAAGCTATATGAACATAAAATGTTCCACTGATATGAGGGAAGATATATGAGTACAAACAATTATATATTTATACATAATTTCACCCAAGATCTGTGGTTCTTTCATAAAAAGCCACTTTTCTGATCTTTTTCAGTCAGTTAAAAGTATGTATTGTTGCTGGATTGTCTGGCTCTATAAACAAAGATTGTTCTCATCAAGTGAAAGAAGATATTCATTTAAAAATAAACCTTTATTTAGGCATAAAACATTTTAATACGTAGGGTTTAGAACTAAAAACTAAATTTTTATAGTCAAGTACCCGCATACCCGCAGATACCCATATAACCCGCGGGTCGGATACTCCGGATACGGGTTATCCGGAGTGCTTTACCCGCCGGATACGGATTTGAGTTTTGATGTGAGATAAACCCGCGAGTCCGGGTCCGGGTAATCCGCGGGTGTACCCGTGCTGAGCCCTACAAGAGCATGCATCGTCCAAAACAGAGTATGCTTTCGGAGGGACAAAATGCAGTAGTGTATTAGTATTATAGACGAATCTAAGTACATGGACTTTGCATATGCCTACAGTCATTTTTTGTCAGTAAAGCCCTGGGCTTAGCCCAAGCCCAGCCCAGGCTTTGGATTTTGCAAGGCCCGAGCCCTACAAAACCCGGCCCAAGCCCGGGGCTTCAGGCCCAGCCCTGGCCCGCACATCACTAGTAATGTAGTTATTGATTGCACTGAGGACATATCAACAGGCAAGCATGGGGTGGTAACAGTGACACTCCTGAAAAAGATGGATTTTTGGGACAGAAGGAGCCTACATAAATACTATCTGAAATGAGGGAGAGGGAAGATGGTTATGTGAAAGGAAAACTCTGTGTGTACACTGTAGATAAGTGGTTAAGTCAGAAACAAGACTATTGTAAGTTGAAAATGGGCTCTGAAGATTATCAGCAAATGGAAATTTGAGTCAAAAAAAAGTACCCATAGGGAACTAGTTAGTAACTAGTTATAACTGGTTATAACATATTAAAACCTGTTACCTGTTAATTACACTCTGAGGCATAACAGTATTTAACAGGTTGCAGCCTTACTTCAGACCAACGGCAGACTTATAGTAATGATTACTACAACAGTCTCCCACCATGGCAGAAGGTGCATGAGTGCCTGTTGAACAGGACTACCCGGTTGCATATCAGCGAACTTGACAAGGCTGTCAAGAGCACTACTTGTGGGCATCCGGTCAACCAGATAGTGTTGGCTATTTGGGCTGATCAGACATACAAGAGATACATCTATTCCAGGATTACAGATAGCCCTGAGGGAATTGTGGACTGCTTTATTATTGGTCATGGGAGAGCACAGACTATTAGCAATCTCGTCTCCAAGGGGAGACATGGGGGCGCAAGTAGGGAGGTAAGGGGGTATTGGAATACCTTGGGTCTGCAAGGTGCACCTTGTGTACTGGCAGTGTTAGCCAAGCACAATCACCGAGATGAGTCCCATTGGGTGGTGCACAGGTTCTTGCTACCTGATGGTGCTCTGACAACATACCATTTTCACCCTGAGCTTCATGCTTGTCATGATTGTCATCTGGTGTCATGGTGGCACACCATCCATCTCGCATGGCCTAATGTTGCCATCTGTTGCCCGTACTCCCGCATGACAACACTGACCCATCTTCACCGACCAGTGCAACTGGCCATTGATGACTCTGTTGCTGCAGTTAGAATATGAGACAACATCCTCATGGGTTTACCGGTTGAATGTGTGGACCTTGAAGGTCTCAGGGATCTTATGTGTACTGAGGTCAAAAGTCTTTGTGAAAGATATATCTCATGGGCAAATTATCTCTCAACATTCTTCAGTGACCTGCATGGAAGATGTGGGAGAGTTGAAGCCTCAGGTAGTGAACTGCACAGGTATCCCGTGGGTATTTTTGTGCAGACCCGTACCCGTCTGACCCAAAGCACGTCTTCCTTTTAACTGCCCGCCATGTTGTTCTCCCACTGTCCGAACACCCTAACCAATCTTACCCACATACCAACCCCAGCCAGCCTCATAAGCAGGTCATTGTCCTCAGCAACAAGGGCTACAATGAGGCTACTGAGCATAGTACTGTGTACGTAGCTTCTAATCTTGTAACTATTGAGTTGATTGTCAAATATACGAAAAATTTATTTATAAGAATGATTTCTGTGTGGCTAGCTCCTCGCAATCATTAATTTTGGGCCTCGTTCTCGTACCATGTGCAGCGATGGCCCACATTTTTGCCAATAGAATACTCTGAAGTAAGACAATTGAGGCTCACCAAATCGCGGCAGAGGGAAGGTTGTTATATATATAACAGCCACTTGCTTCATAGTACAACTCCAAGCAGGTGTAGGGTGCGGAAAGTCCGGTTCAGTCCGGTTCAGAGACAAATTTTTTGAACGCTGGACTGAACTTCAAGTCCAGCGGACTTCGGTCCAGTTCAAGTTCAAGCAAACTCTCTCACCTGATATGACCGAAAATGCTTGTAAACGGTAGCTATGATAGATACATGAAATAATACATACTTACTGTAAAATAGTGGCAATATTATCAACTAATCTACCTGGATGAGACTAGATTCCTCTCCCTCAGATTCACTGTTGTTGTCCTCTCCAAAATAATATTCTTCCAAAAAATTTTGAACATCTTTTACATGCTCACCGGCTTGTTGATGAGCGGAAATATGTCCATTGCGGTAAGCAGCTTTGAGAGTCTGAATGGCTGCAAACATTTCAGGTTTCAATCCATTGCGGCACTTGTGATCGGTGAGGCTTGCACTCGAGAATGCTCTCTCCGACGGAGTTCCAGAGCCCTGGGTAGCGCGCCATGCGTGAAAGTGTCGGATAAGTATCCTGATGATGCTTTAGGACTCAAAATCGGAACCACATTATGAACTGATTGATTGGAAAACTTACACCCCACCACCAATTGCTTGTAACTCAGCAAACAATACTAGTGCTGGCTAGCGGCGTTGCCTGGATTGAAAAGCTGACAAAAAACCCACAGATTATAGGCACAAAATGATATATTTGGCCTAGTAGAGGAACAGAAACCCTACATGCCAGCGCTGTACAATACCAACCTACCCAGAAACTTAGCGCAAAACAGACAGGTGCACTGGACATTGAGGAAGAGCGCACATGGCGGTTGAAGAAAGAAACACATTTGGCATGCCTTAAGAAATCTTGCTTACCAAATGTGGACTGCTCAGCTTCGAACTTTACCAGTCCGAACACGTTTGGACGCGTTTGGACGCGTCCACCAATTCTGATGGCTTATTAGACCATGAACCGAACCTGTGGTCCAGTTCTCAGGATTTTTGAACTTTGAGTCGGACTTCAGGTTCAGTCCAGGGAAGTTCGAGTCCATCTGGATATTGGAAACTCTTTCTCCATGCTGGAGTCCCGCCGTCTTGCCGTGAAAGGCCATTGAGGTCGGAGTTTTAAAAAGCGCCGCGTCACACAGCCACTGACGTGTACCAGTGTATGTCGCCTGTAGAACTACCTACATACATACTATGAACGTCCTGCGCTCTTTGGGAGTGCTCCGACGCTTCCTTGTACTTCGATATCTTACCTTTCAGCAAATCATCACATTTGTCCAACTCTGCTCATTAATGAAACACGATATACTGTTGCCTCAGCTGATTCCTCAAAGCTCTAAGGATGTACCACCAGACGTTCTCCCACCTACAATAGTGACTTTCCTGGGTGAGGCCCTCAACATACCTATAGAAGAGGTTATCTACTGTTGGGAAGTGTTGAAGTTTGAGGTGTGGGAGACACTGTTAGTAGAGGATGTCAAGGAGAAAGACTATGAGATGTTTAGAGTGTATGGATGGAAGTATGGCATCAGTAAGCCTCACTATCTTCATTACCCTTTCGTTGTTGACAATTACATTGCATAGCATACACTACTCTTTTTCCACCACTTCACACTTGCTCCAACAATGACTGTAATCGAGCTACTCCCCTCAAACAGGAAAAGACTAGGAAGGCTATCATTTTCACCCAATCGGATGGTGCCCAACCAGTCTGGGTCATCAATCTTGTTTGCCCAGGTGTGTTTTATACCCTCGATACACTGTTTTTGTCCCAACCCATTCCAGAATGCTGAACTACATATCACCACAATTTCAGTGTCAAGAATGGTCTTCATACATACTATGAAGAAAAGCCCAAATTCCTACAGGTGGGAGAGCATCAATTTGTTGAGCTTGTGGTGGTAGACATGTGGATTTCAATGATGGTCCTTGGATGGTGCGTTATTGTATATCTTTGTGCATGGTAGTTCTCTGCTCATGTCAGCTCAGGTTCTCAGCCATGAACTGCGCCCGCTTCTATAACAGAACACTCTCCAGGCAATATGACAAAACACCGACCGATTGGCAATTTGCATTGAAGGTCACCACCGAGCAAGTATGGGATGCTTTCATTATCAAAGCACTACTCGATGATTGTACTCACCAGGACACATGTTTAGAAGTTCCCCACACTGGTATTCAGGCCCAACGTTTCATGGACACTATGAAGGCACGTAATATTCGCATAGTCAAGGAGGGACAGCCAGAGGTGTTGCATTGCTGTGACAGGTGTGTGCGAGTAGGTAGAGACAAGAATGGGAATCTCAGTATGTCTACCATTTTATGTTTCGGCTTTTCCTCTAGCTGATTTGGTCATTTCGTTTGAAAGAGACTGCTCAGGTCCTTGTTTGTGATGGGCTCAGTATTGGCCATCCATGCTGCTCTTCCTTTCGCTGTACGACCCCTCTGGAAAAAACTTCTGACTGTTTCTGTCCAGAGCACAAGCCGCTATTGAATGTATGTGCAGTCACTGGCTGTGATGCACCTATTTGCCCCAAACACAAGACTTGTATGAATGAAGAACACCAAAAGATGGAGGACCGATACACGATGAAAGGCACTGCCTTCTTTACACTAGGTGACCGGCACCGCAAGGCTAACCAGCAAGACCCCAACGATGACGACACATGGTTTGAGGTCTCTCAGAGCGGCAACCTTAGGCTTCTTTCCACTCCAAACCCAGGCTCTATTGGCCAGGCTGACAGCCCTGTGACCTATCCCCCTGCATGTGACAAAAAGTCGGAGGAAGGAAACAAGAAGCTACGCGCTCAGTTTGGCTGCCGCCGAACTCATAACGAACAAATCCTTGTGTGGCCATGTGGGACTATCTTTGCCCAAGCATCATTCTATGGTGCAGAAGCTGTTTCCAACGTCATCATGAGTGCAAGTCTATTATTTAAGTGTTTTTGTATTGACATTTAGTCACTGACAGATGTTTGTCAAAGCAGCTTGCAGTGTTCCAGCAGCTCGAAAGCCAGACCTCCTGGGGCCTTTCCGTTTTTCACTAATTTCACTTTTAAGAGCTGACCACAGCGGCTGCAGCCATTTTCTCCATCTATGCAGCGTGGCAATGAAGATGCAGGCATGATAACTGCAGTGGGTGTTCGTTCGAAAGACTGAAAGAAGAAAAGCGAGTGTGAGAATGAGAGAATGAGACGAAAGGTAGGAATGGGGAACGAGAAAGATTGTAGGCCTTATATATGCGTGGGTGGGCAATTTTCATATGTTTTATGGAAAAGAGGGGCAGAAAAGGAATAGCTAAAAATAAACACGTACTCAGAATACCTCGAATGGCTCTCCTGGACACAGATGAGAACAGTTGCCACATGCCAAAAGGGCGGCTGGAGTAGGGCTCCAACCTGTTAATTACTTGTTACAATTCTCGAGGTAACTAATAAGTAACAGGTATACTATGTTATAACATGTTGTAACTAGTTACTAACAGATTTTTCCAACAACCGGATTTTGCGTGAAATAAGCTTATGGGAGTGAAATTCAAAGAGTCCCTCCTTCAACCAGACCTTTATGTACATTGCTTGAGTAGTGGTCTCGGCTTTCATAGATGAGTGCACATCAGAGCAAAGGTGACGCAATTTTGAGAATAGCCGTTCAACAGATACACTTGTTCCTGGAATGGCCAAAAAGTCATGGGCTATGCGTGATATGACTGGAAATCCATGTTGATCTTCAGTGGTCTTGCAGTGGGTCTATGGGAAAACATGAATAGGATTCAACACAGACATAAAAACCCAGAATACCTTCCGCCATTGCAAGGGCTTTTTCATTTTGCCCTACCCTCCCTCTCCAGAAAAATATTGCTCTAATTCATCTGATGTTTGGCTAGAGTTACCCTGTATATCAGACAAGCTCTCATCTTCTGAATCAGATGGCATTTCGTTCCACAGAGACTCAAAGAGTTTGTCATTGCTGGATGTCTTCTTTGGCTTTCTCAGAGAGACGCCGTTCGAGCCCACAGGCACAGCCTGAGAATAGGACTCGTAGACATGCTCAAAAAGGGCCTTCGCCTGCTGATATTCATCTGAATGACGCTTTCCAAACCAATTCAGGCGGAATATCAGATGGTATACTGGAAAAAATTGTTGTTCAATGCATAGACATCCGGAAAGCATTGCCTGATACTCACCAGGGTAATATATCACTGTAAGTGCATAATATGTGTAAGAAACAAGTAAAAAATGATAAGTTTACCAGTGTCTAAGTACTTCTTATGAGTAATGACTTCCATAGTCCTGTGTGCAGCTTCAAAGATTCTAGGATGGTCCACGTCAATGGTCAAGAATTTAAGTGAGCTTGTCATTGGCGCCCACTAGTGCAAAAGAGGGAAGGCGGCGATATGGTTGTCAGGGAAAATATTTTGTGCAGGACTCTGATGTCCGGGTCCGGCTCAACCTCACAGATGGTTTCGCAACATTATACAGTGCTTATTGATTCATACATGCTCCGCCCAAAGCTAGCGCAAAAGAGGAAAGGTGGCGGTATGGCTGTCAGGGAAAAGATTTAGTGCAGGAATCTGATGTTCAGGTCTGACTCAACCTCACACAGCAATTGATGGACCGTCATTGACGTGATGTCATTCTTCAGAAATTGCCGGCATGTGGCTACCAGTTACTAACAGGTTATAACAGTTAATACCTGTTACTGGGCTCAGGTATAACTTGTTATTATTTTAACCTGTTATTAACCAGTTATAACAGTATTTAATAGTATTCGGTTGGAGCCCTAGGCTGGAGTATGTGCGCATTTGAAGGTACCGGCCAAGCCAGTGGATAACCTTGGCCCAGCCAAGATTGCGGTGCTGACCTAGTCACACCCAACAAGAGTGAAAGCAAAAAGAAAAGACTTAGTTAGCAGAGCCGGCGCGTGTGCAGCCAGGAATGCCAACCAAGAACCGAGACGCAGAAGCAGTACGAGGAGGAAAGACGACGCTAGAAGACTGTGACAGGTGCCAGCAGTGCATGAGTTATGTAAGCGGATGGCCAATGCCGGTCAGCCATGTTGCCGCGGGATATGATCGGGAGAGCTGGAGAAGGAGTTTCCAATTCTCCCATTTTCTGGGAAGTTCAGTCCGGACCAAGGTCCAGGACCGAACTTTCCGTGCCCTAAGCAGGTGAGGACCTTCTGCAGTCTTTCAAGCGTAGTACTAGCAGTGAGTCGTTACAACAAAGGTGAACGACAGTGGAAGTCAGAAAAAGCAGCGATGCTGCATAGCGAATCGATGAGATGGACTGAAAACTGAGAACGGTATACATACTCATGCTCGTCTTTACTTCCCTCTTCAATACCACCAAATCCCCTTCTCAAGATCTTCCATTCACATTAAGCTCATCCAAGAGTTCGAATCCATCCAGTCTGCAACGTAAGTAAGTAGTTCTCACTAGTCGACAACTTTTGTCACGGAAGGAGTCGGATATATGGACTTCTTTAGGTTGAGAATGGTGGTATTTCCGGGAGGATGACCGTCGAGGAGTCATGGTTTAATAGGTGATAGAGTTGCGTTGTTGAAAGTAGGGGACGAAGAGATGGAGATTTGAAGCTGAAGACAAGACGCGCGGACGACGCGAAACAAACGTATCCGACACCAATGCATATGGTTGACCAATGGTTTCCCGAGCTCTTCTCTCTTCCGTATGTGAGAATGAACTGTATTGAAGGAAAGCCACGAAATTATCCCCGGAAAACATACTACCGACGAGGAAGATGTACTTAGATATCCGAGTAGTACTAGTTTCATTGGCGGATCCTGCAACCGGACTGCACCCTCCTCCTCACAATAGAAGCGACGTGGGCATTACTCTACAAGGCAGTAAGGATTGCCCAGATGGTTTGCTTGTACTCACAGCGAATAGACTAATATTTCAGCTCCTTAATTACATCGTCTCTATTCAAAAACCCACATCTCTCCTTCAATTTCTGCTCTTCCAGCGTCGCCATGCCCGAGTGTGCCCCTCCAATAACATAAACTTTCCCATCCATCATCTCGTCTCCAGATCCATCTGCCCTACTACTAACTCCTTTCACACCAAACTCTCCATAAGCCCCTTCCCATCCCTCCAACGTCACTCTAACTGTATCCGTGCCTGTGTCTGAGGGTAAACTCGGCACCCCGACATGGGCGAAAGCAGTCCATGTCCCCAAGACTTTCTTTCGGAGGTCTTCGTCTTGTTGTGATATATGTACATCCACCCCTCCCCCGTTTTTGTACACCTCGAAATTGGCGAAAACGTAAGGAAGGTCAGATGAATGTACGACGCCAAGTCCAGGTTCGTCCATAATTGTTTGGTCGAATTCGTATAGGTATACAGGAGGGAAGATGAGGTTGTTGCCGTTCCAGTATTTCTTTGCCATTCCCCATCCAAAGAAGAATGATGGGCAGACGAATAGGATGTCTCGCATTATTCTGGAGGATCTGTAAAAGTCGGCGTTCAAGCCCACCCCTGTGTTTGCGGTAAAATCTTCCTCGGGGTACAATTCCATAATCCGGTCAAGAGTCCCATCAACCAAGTCGGGGAAATACGCCTGTAGGAACTCTCGCGTTCCCTTGTCTCGGGGCACAAACCTACTCGCATCATCCTCTGTCCACCCAATCATAACCGGCATCTTGGCAAACATACCCCTCCTAGTCAACTCTGACAACGCCTTTGGAAAATACTTTCCGTCAATAAACGGGAGGAATATATCTCCATCCGTGTGATCCGACTCCGAGTCTCGCAAGGCTATTGCTGCTTGGAGGAGCTCAGACCATTCGAGTTCCCGTAAACATCGGAGAGTGGACACCGAAATTTGTTCCATGCCACCGAAATCGCATTTGGTGTTTTTGGCAATGGTGTCGAAGGCTTGGGCTGTGATGACACTTGAGACTGCGGGTTGGAGGGAGGTGCTTTGCATGATGGCAGAGTGGAAGGGGGCGCCGTCTTTTCCGCCGTGTGCGAGGAGTTGGGCGGCGACGCTGAGGCCGCCGGAGCTTTGTCCTGTATGACGATGTACAGTGAGCTATGAGAGTGAGATGTAAAGGCACATAGTAATACATACCGAAAATGGTCACTCGGTCAGGATCACCACCAAAGAGATGAATATTCTGTTGGACCCATTCCAGAGCGAGATGTTGGTCTTTCAGGCCGATGTTGATATCCTGGCTTTCCTTGAGTACCATGGAGAAGGCGAATCCAAAGACTGAACGAAGAACACCTTAGTTCTTATATGTTGAGGACGAGAAATATGAGGACGCACTGTTTAAACGATAATTCATAGAGACGAAAATGATGGGCAGCTTGTTCTCGACAGACTGTAAAACCATCTGCTCCGGGTCGTATCTCTCCTCATTGATGTTTCCGTCAAATAAACCACCTAGATGAGCAGCAACAAGGAATTAGCACTGGCTTCGACCATACAAATCCAGCACATACCTCCATGAATCCATACCATGACCGGCAACTTCTTCCCTTCAGTCCACCAATCCCCGTGTGTCGGTCTCGCTACCATCAACCTCAAACAATCCTCACTCATCTCCATCTCCTCGCCCGCCTGCGTCTTTGACGTTGACTGAGGACAAATAGGTCCCTTCTTCGTCGCATCATACACCGTTCCTTCTCGCAGATACGCAGGTTCAGCCGCTTTGAATCTCCTTCCAAAGCTTGTGTCCAGTCCATAGGGAATATTGAGGAATTTCTCGACACCGGAGTCGGTGGTTATTCCGATGTATGTGACGTTCCGTCGGTCGGTGACGCTAGGTCCTGTTGGGTTGACTGGGGATTGGGCTAGGGCTAGCGGGGTGGTAGAGTGAAGTAGGAAGACAGCTAGGCAGGCTGCCTTGAAAAGCACTAATGCCCGTTGAAAAAGAGGCATGCTAAGGTATGCTAGCTTGAGAATAGTCTTGGTCCCATTGAAGACTGGGCGGAGTTTGAACGAATTCTAAGTGTATGCGGTGAGAAAGGCGCCCAGGAACATGGGAGTGTACCGCCATGATGGGAGTTTGAGTAAGACGCGTCGCGCGAAACACAACGTGGACAAATCGAAATCTCAGAATACCTCAAAGCAGTGTAAGGCACTAGGTAAGAATACATTAGAGTATTGTACAACTACATGTACGCATTACATGATCAATGGGATGAACGTCTGGTATCATCTGTAGTGGATGGATGAGGAAATATACAATAAGGGTAACTATGCAAGAAATGTTGGAAGCATGCAAAAACGTGTATACAGATAGAGAGAGTAATCGGAGGAGCTTAGAGCAGATCGTGTAGCACGCTGTCATATCTATGAGGCATATGCGACCTGTAAAGAAGAGTCAGTTGTTGAAGCCAGACGAAACCATATACCACTCACCCTAGCATATCTCTAGCAAACACAATCTGCCCAAATACCTCCTCCACATCTAACACCTCAAACAGCCTCAGCTTCTTCACCCCCATCCCCGTATTCTCCACCTTTATCCTATGTGCCGGATGCATATCCCCGTCTCTCAATGCCCAAAGCACCTTCCCCGGTGGAAACGTAGTCGCCTGACGCATATTCGCCTCCAACGTCTTCCTCACAGCAATAAACCAATCCATATCATCCTCTCTCCCCGTTCCGGATTTCCACCTCGACGCACGAATCGTCACAGCCGAGTACCCAGACTTGGAGCCAGAATCACTAGAACCACTCGCTTCGCCTTCACACAACCACGCAGCTGCATTCCTCAGATCCTTCATACTCCCAAAACTCAGCCGGCTCACTACATCATGGGAATACACAAAGCTGACGATCAAGTTACTAGCTAGCTTTCCGAGAGCAGCATCACACAGCGCTGGAGGAGCGAAGCAGTATACGGAGACTCGGCGGTTGATGGGAAGTCCGGATGAAGGTACGGTTAGGCAAGTGAGTGGGGAAGCCCACATCAGGCCTAGTAAACCTGCTACTCCAGCACCTAAGGAATGTCCGCATAGGACTAAATTGTAGCCTGGATTCCTATAAAGAGCTTCGTGCACTGCTGCCTGGACGGGTTTGCCAATGTCTCCCATGGCATGGGCCATACGAAGCATACCTGAGTGAACCACGTAGGTTGGTCGATAGGTTGTAGCTAGATAATCGAAATTAGCGCTAGAAGAAAGCTGTATGAGATCAAGACCCACAAGTACTAGTAACAGAGTTTGACCGCTTCTTCTGGGGAAACGCAAATCGTCCAGGAATAGATAGACCGTCTTCATCTGAATCAGATTCAGGCGCAGAAGCGGGCTCAAATTCCTCAGTATGACATGTGAGGTCGACAGCTATTTCGTTCAGGGACATTGTACCTGCAAATAATCAGTTATACAACAGTGTAAAGCAGACAGACCAGACGTACCCCTCAATACCAATACAACCTCCGCTCTCGAATGATCCGTCAACACCCAAAATCGGGGCATCAAATGCTCTCTCCCAATCACTACATCTGCCTTCTTCCTCTTGCCCTTATCATTCGCCTTCGCTCCTCCATCCTTACTCTTATTCTTATCATCCTTCCCATCCTCATCATCCTTAGCAGACTTCTCAAACAACTCTATATCATGTCTCCCCAATAGCACATCCCACCACGAATACTCCTTCTCTTCTTCTTCAAGCTCTGCATTCCAGTCTTCTTCTTCGAGTAGTTCCCACTCATCTCCTGCTGCTTCTGCTTCACTTAGATTGACTGCACGAGCCAGTTCGTCTTCTTCTTCCTTCGCTTTGCCTTTAGCATTGGTCTGGATAGCTCCAGACTCTTGGATAGTCCCTCTGATGTTCCTGCCGCCAGGCGTGGCGGAGAGGGGGACGCCGAAGAATAAAAGCGAGGCTCCACCATAACCCGCCAATACCATCTTGGAAAGTCGACGTAGAGTAGTCTTGAGTTCGGCGTTGGACAGAGGTTTGGGTGCAGAAGAGGATGGTTGGGCCTGGGTTAAATAGTTATGCGTAGGATTGAAAATTCTATCCATGTATGTGGATGCACGAGTAGTTGTAGAGGTCGTAGATGGTGTGCGTTGTGAGCTAAATATCGAAGACGCTCTAGAAGGGGCATCGCCAATGTCGGCGGCAATGATTTGACCTCTATTATCTGGGAACTTGACGTCGGATGTTACACGGATTCTGGAGCCTCTAGCGTGAACGATTAGGATTAGCAAAAGAGGATAGAAACATTGCAAAAAGAATTGCAACGCACCTTCTCTTCAAAGTAGACTTCATGGAATCAAACCTCGTCGGGTCCCTGTAGTGAGGATCATGCTCGTTGACGTGTATCTCCCGCATCCTCTTTAACCATTTCTTCTCCTGCCACTCCTGCGTTACACCCTGCAATGCTACCCAAGCTATTATCGCTCTCGCAACCTCCATAATCCCAAACTGACTGTTATTCCCCGGACCGCCTCCACCAATCCCATTCCCTCCACCGGGTTGATTTAACTCTTCTCTGACGAGTGTGATGAAGGAGATTAGCGAGAATGATGCTTCGTGACTCCCGGGGAAGAACACCGAAAGTACATTGATAGAACCGTGTGCCGCGGTGAAGGAAGTACTGGTGATGTACTCTCCAAGATGTATTGGAGCGAGAGTAATTTGTTCTGCCAAGGAAATAGCTGTAGAAACTGCTCCTCCTAAAACAGGCCTGGTAACGCCAACCCCACCAAACAAAGCATGGTCAACGACGGTGGTCGTTACACCCACTGCGGTCGAGGCAATTCCACGAGTGACGGCGAAGCCGAATTTCGTACATGCTTTAGCTGCACCGAAGCCGAATGAGGTGGCAGAAGAGGCTAGGTCGAGTGTTTGCCTGCTGTAAACGTCCCAGTTCTTGACCATTGCATGAGAACCCCGGTCAAAATAGAACTAGTAGTGAAGGAGCGGAATTAAGAAGTGTTTTTATTTGTACCATACATACCATTACCATTGTTATACGCCTATCTCTACGTCTTATACATCACAACAAGAATACACTCATATACTCCCCAACCTATCGCTGAGCTCAAGACCTTCCTTCCCAGTCGCAAGCTGACACCGTCTAGATAACCCATTACACCTCGTTCCTTCCAAATTGTCCTTACAGTCGACGTAAATCCGCGGTACCTCTCCTCTGAGGATAGCACTTGTAATTTGGTTTTAATGACGTCAAACGGATGCGTTGCGGCTGTCGCAAGTCCGCTAGCTGTCGCACCACACATACTATGCAACAGGGCCGTTTCACCGGGTGAGTCGGTGGGAAGGACTGACGAAGCGTGGCGTTTCAAGCCCTCGTAAAACACCATGAACATCCCTGCGTAAGGTGCATCTCGCAGTGAGGTAGCGGAGAATCCACGAAATAGTTCGGAAGGACCACCACGAGCGATGGATAGGAAAGCAGAACGCATAGAGGTGTATGCGTACATATTGCTCTGCGCATACCATGCCAATTAGTCAGTGCTCACACGACCGAATAGACGGAGGTATTACTCACCTCAAACCTCGCTTTCATAACTGAGAGTGGATTAAACAAAAACCCCACACTCACTCGGGCCACCGCACCAGATATCAGGTTGCCCTGAGTATTTAGTTTGGGAAGGACCGACTCTCCTGCCTTTCTCGCTCCCACGTTTTCCGTCAGAACATTTGCAAAATAGGGAGAAGTAGCCATGAAGGTTCGTAGTTGGGTTACGGTCGTGAGGTACACGGCCATGCCAGGGACATTTCGGAGCAATGATGCATTTGTTCCTCTCCAGAGTCCTTTGACACCGTTCTCGGATACGATATCTTTGGCCGTTTGTATAATTGTCGGGCGGGCGTAAAGAGTGGGTGGTACGGTGGAAAATCCGCTGGTTGCGGGTTGCACGAAGCCTTGTTGAACACGAGTTTTGACCAAATCAACTGCAGAATATGAATATACGGTCAGAGGGGATATTACTCAGACCGGACTCGAGAGCTTTACGCACAAGGTTGGAGAACTAATGTTGCTGCAAGTCCGGACACTGCGCCTACAGAGTAGAAATAGTAGTTTGTGAGTCACTGAGAAGGATTTGTTGGATAATGGACGCACCCGAACTCATTTGCAGCCCGACATTTTTCATGTGTTCCTGCCCTGTCCTCTTGTTCTAATAAATAACGATGTAAAGAGCTCTGTAGAGAGGCGAAAGATAAGAAGCCAGATAGTGGAAGAAGAGCAAAAGTGAAGACACAGGAGGAGAATCCGGAAAATTAGTAAGTACTGGTCCTGGGAGCTGCTGAGCTCGTCGTTCCGTCGAGTCCGAAGGGTCACGGTCACGTTTCCTTCCGGATCCCTCGAGACTACGGCGTTGCTCGCGGCTCCTCCTCCTCATCTTGCTCAAGGCTAATGGTCCCACTCCTCAAAAGACTAGCCGCCGTCGTGCAATTGCCTTTACCTCGCTACTTACCTGAAGTTGACGCTCGTACCCAGCATTAATATGCCATCTCTATCTCACTTTACGGCTGCTTTCTCTCCTTCTCCTTTCCAAACCCAACGTCAAACCTTCAAGTAATACCGCCTTATTCAAACGTGAAAAGGGTCAAGCCTATGAATCTAGATGTCTATTTTTTTCGAGATTGGAGTGAACGGCTTGAGCTCCGCGCTCTTGGGTGATCTCGGTCTCAATATTACACTGAGGTAGAAGAATGAGGTATGTATTTCGTTCTCGTTATATTCCGTTTATATTTTTCTTCCTTTAAAATCCTTACCTCGTTCTACAAAAGAAAGTTCCCTTTCATCAACAGTCATCAACGATAAAGTTCGTCCTTCTCAACAAGTGTCCTTAGCGCTCGTACTGAAACTCTGTTAAGAAACTCAAATGCCTGAGCCCTTTCGCCCTCATTTGAAGTGTGCAGCATCGATATCCTGCGTTGTTCATTCCTTCTGCCCCCGTAAGTCATTGGGGAATTTCCTGTTTTTCTCTGCAGGTCTCTTCCATAAAAAATGTCGGAAAAATCATTTCTCCCTTGTAAGCGATAGAAATTTAATAAGCGTTTGTAATGACACTTTTTCCTTAAACGTGCTTTGGCGGACTTAAGTTGCACCTCATTTTGGAGGTCTTATGTGAGGCTTTACGAAGCTGATATTTTTGAGACCAGGTGAGCAAGCAAACGGCGAGGAGGTCAATGTCTTTATGGTCGCGGCATTGTAAGGAAGAATTCCCACACTAAAACTGGTGCTTGCTCACTGCTAGCTATAGACACACTGAATCCAGGGATCCTAGAGAGCCATTGAAGTAAGCTTTCAAATGAGGTAGGTTTCGAGCATACTGGTTGAGGGATAAGGGAAAAGGTCTCATTATGAGCCATTGTCGCATGAAAGCAGTTTAATAAGCCCTTATAAGGGCAAAATGAAATTTCCGACTAATAAGAAAGCTTATACTGGTCTGTAGCCTGTAAACGAACTCGAATCCATCGTGTTGCCAGCATCTAGCTATACTGGTCTGTAGCCTGTAAACAAACCCGAATCCACCGTATTATCTTTAGACCGTGTTGCCCTGCTGACTCGACGGCCGGCGCGAACTCGAATCCATCGTGTCATCTCACGCCGAGAAGACAAAAATATCCGCTCGACGGATAGATGACATTATTGTTCTGATATAGGATATATCTGTACAAAAATGTGTTTTCGTACGCCTTTCTGTCGAGCGGATATTTTTGTATCTTCGGCGTGTCTTTAGACCGTGTTGCCAGCATCTAGCTATACCAGTGGTCTGTACTCCGGGAGTCCGGGGCTCGACGGGTTAGTTGACTATACCATGATATCATCGTGACCCTGAATATAAAGCTACCTCGGATGCTGTAGCTTACGACGTGAGACTCCAAGCATGCTCCCCAAGTTGTTACCACTCCCTCCCCAGACTCAAACGCTTAACAGCGCGACCTTTTGTCCTCCTCCTCTTGACGGAACTCTTACTCTACCGCAGATTTATGATTGGCAATTGTCTCACAGCTCTCAGCATCGCTTGTTCACTTTCACTGATGGCGAAGGGAAGTCCAGGACCATTATCTGGTCCGAGGCTGTTGCTGCTATCTACAGTGGCGCAAGAATTATCAAGAGTCGTACATTAGAGGTATCAAGCATGAAGAGGCCTGTAATTGGCATCCTTTCTACGTCTGGTGTGTAAATCATGTTACAAAAATCAATAGGTCTTCCTGAAGATACATAATTACAGACACAATCCCTTATTTCATCACTATGATGAGCATCTTACGTGCAGATAGAATCTTTTTAACTATTTCACCACGCAACTCGGCAGCTGCAGTAGCTCATTTGTTGCGTAAAGTTGAAGTGGACCATATTCTGGTTGGACATGATTCCGCAATGGAGACACTTGTGACAGATGCTCTGAATATCCTTAAAGCCGACTCTGATGGCGCGGAAGTTAATCTCCCTCAACTGAGCCCTATGCTCAGCTTTGAGGATTTGTTTCTGCCAGCTGATCAGATTAGCTTGGATGTCAGTGACCTTCCACTGGAACATACTAATCCTAATGAGATTGTTATGTATCTTCATTCATCCGGTTCGTTGTTTGCTAGTCTTTTCATAAGCACTTTCAAATCATATTTTTTATTTAAAAAAATTCCGTTTGTGTAGGATCCACTGCTTTCCCAAAACCCATCCCATGGACAAACCATAGGCTCATTCAACTGTGTCATATTCCTTGGTTTGGCGAGCAAGACCTAACTGATCAAGTCTGGTCTCTACATGTTATGCCAATGTATCATGCAATGGGTGTTCTGCAGTTATGCTGGACTGTAAGTATAAATATTATTACTAGCTGAAACTTACTAAAATCATATAGGCATCCTGTGGGCTGGTTATTGCTTCATTTACTCCCAGAAATCCTGCGGTGCTAGCTACTCCAGAAAACTTATTTGAGTCAGCAAAGGCAACCAGTAGTGATCTTATTTTTTGTGTTCCTTCATTTGCTGAGGTACATTTTATCAGTTATCACCTTCATTCATTCACTAGTACTGATATTATTGACATGAAGGCATGGTCTAAAGAGCCAGAATATATAAATTGGCTTGTTACTCGAACTGGAGTGGTATGCTGGTGTCTTTGATTCTCATATCCGTATCATTGCCAACATTGCCTTTAGCTATATGGTGGTGGCCCCTTGAATAAAGAGGCTGGAGACCTTTTGACCTCTAAAGGAGTTTCTGTTTATATTCTTTATGGCTCGTGAGTGTTCAATTTGCAGCTAGTAGAAAAAAAAACTTACGCATAATCTATAGGACTGAAGGAGGAATTATGAATCCAATCATTCCTGGTAAGTCTTCTGAATATAATGCCTACATTATAAATGTATTTAAACTTCTTCAAGCTCATGGGAGTATGGGCTATGACTGGGACTACTTTAGATTTTCAGGGCTTGTTACTCCGGAGATGGTTCCTTATGGAAATGGATCTTACGAGTTTATCATGGTGGTATGTCAATATTTCACTGGATTTAGAGCGTGTGAAGTGCGTTAAGTGCGCACAAACTTACTTTCACTATTAAGTCAAATGTAACCTGCATGCCTAGTGTGATTAACACAACCGTCAATGGCATTCCTGCATACGCCACTTCAGATCTTTTGACTCCACATCCAACCAAGAAAGATTATTGGCGTGTTTTTGGAAGAACTGATGATCAGATCATGCATAACACTGGAGAGAAGGTATACTTTTTGAACTGCTGGCTAGTGGGGTTTCATCTAATTTTTCTTGTGACCTTATCGTACAGACTAATCCAGGGCCTTTGGGTATGCGTTGCATTTTTTAACAATTTTGATTTGTGTCTGTCCGTCATTTATTATCTCCTTTAGAAAATCTGATGAATCAAGACCAACATGTACAAGCCTCAGTGATGTTTGGAAGAGGACAGTTTCAAGCTGGAATTATTGTAGAGCCAAAACTACAATATGCCTTTGATGTTTCAAATGAAAAGGAGCTTAGTGATTTTCGTAACTTGATCTGGTCAGTAGGATCCTATCTTGATCTGATTTTCCTTCCTATGCTTCAGTGACTTCAATTATCTTTTTAGGCCTACTGTCGAGAGAATGAATGAATTTGCTCCTCAGCATTCAAGGCTATTCAAGGAAGTCAGTCGCTGTTTATTTAATATTATGCTACTGAAAATATCACTAATTGTTACTATCAGATGATTCTTGTTGCGAATCCTGCAAAGCCATTCACTTATACGGCTAAGAACACCATAAGGTATATTTCATCTTTGTTATTTAACTAAGATAAACCACATTCAATTTATTTCAATACCTATACAGAAGACAAGCCATCGTGAATGACTATGATCAAGAAATAAAGGAGATGTATAGGACGGTTGATGAGAGTACTCAGGCTAGCATCCCAGCACCTCAGGACTGGGATATCCGACCCACCAAGGAATTTGTTCAAGCTGTTGTTCAGAAGGTTCTTCAAAAAGACATATCAGATCAGGATGATCTTTTCGAACACGGATGTGACAGGTATAAAACCTCATTTCAATTTACTCTTTGTATCTGACTAACAATCCAAAATCTGATATTTAGTCTCCAAGCCACCTGGATTCGCAACTCACTTCTCAGAGCTCTACGTGACTCTGCCAAAGTGGATAGCAGAAATTGGACGACAAAAAATTTTGTCTATGATCATCCCACTATTGACCAACTCTCTATCTTCATTTCCTCTGTTGCCAGTGGGACCTGGAATGGCGATGATCAGAGTCAGATTATTCACAACAAAAGAGCTGCAATGCTCTTGATGATTGACAGATTTTCTCAGAATTTCCCTTCAGTGTCTGGAGTTGGTTTGGCCAAGGAAAAGGGTATGAAAGTGGTTCTAGTGACGGGAACAACTGGAGCTCTAGGTTCTCATCTTCTCTCTCAATTGATTGATGATGACAGTATTTTCTGCATTTATGCATGCAATAGGAGAGGGGATACTGGTATTTTGGAAAGACAGCTAAAGGCTTTTGAAGAGAGGGGAATTGGCAAGCAGAAGTTGAAATCGAAGATATTGGAGGGTAAAGTGGTTTTGTTGGAAGCTAATCTGGCAATGAATAAGTTGGATGTTGATAAGAAGGTTTATGAGGAGGTGAGTACATAAGTCTGATTTTCGCCTGCCTTGAATTTTGGATAACAATTTCTTACTTTTCTTCCGTATACGCAGATACAAGCATCAGTCACTCATATCGTGCATAATGGTATCTTCGATTGTTCGATGTCAAAGAAAGATCGAAATTCATTTGTTCATTTGTAGCTTGGCTAGTAGACTTCAACGTCTCATTGCCATCCTTCACATCTAACATCAAGGGTCTTCGCAACTTGATTGACCTTGCATTGATTTCCAATGCTCACCTGCTTTATACGAGTTCCATTGGGATTTTTCAAAGTAGGTGAAGCTTTCCAGATTCCGCCTGGTTTAATTAATCTTCATTCGTCCTATGGAATTTTGGTTTATTCAGACATTCGAAACATCCACACTCTCAAATCAGACTTTGTTCATCCAGAAGTATCCATTGGAACAGGATATACAGAATCGAAATGGGTTTCTGAAAAACTTATTGCTCGAGCAAAACTTCCTGGAAAAGCTACCATTGTACGTGTAGGTCAACTTTGTGGGGATAGCAAGCAGGGAGTGTGGAATCGTCAAGAATGGGTCCCTAGAATGGTACAGAGTGCGTTTAGGTTAGGGTGTTTGCCTGCAGATGATAAGGTGAGTCATTTATACCTGAGATTTCTCAACGGAGAAAATCGTATACTTACGGTGGACAGACCATCTCGTGGATCCCAGTTGATATCGCAGCCAGAGTGATTGTCGATGATTATTTGAACGACATCCCAGACTCTGGGTCTGCGAGAATCCTACATCTGGCCAACCCGAATCCAGTAACATGGTCTGACACAATCGCTCCAGCAATTATAGAAGAGTTGGGAGGCCAGATTGACTTGGTTCCGTATGATAAATGGTTAGCGAGGTTAGAGGAGGAGGGGAAGAAGAGTTTGGATTTAGAAGGAGACAGGAAGCTAGCAGAACTTCCTGCAGTTCAACTTCTACCGTTTTATAAGGGTGTGGTGAAATCTCAGCAAGAGGAGGGAAAAAGCAGGAACGGAGAAGCATTCGGAATGCCACAGATGGCGCTCGACGTTGAAGATGGGAAGACAGCGTTGACTTCAAAGACACTTTCCAGTGTCCAGCCGTTGACGAGGGACGATGCAGTTAAGTGGGTTAGGTACTGGAAGAAGATTGGATGGATTGCTTGAGCCTCGAGTCATTACGACAATGTAATACTTGTAGTATGAGCAAGCAGAATCGAACAATCACCAACGATGTGGTTGAATGAGGATACAATCGTGTTAGCATTGTCGCAGTAGGCTGAAGCATAGTCGCTCGCAAGGGTCTAGTCAATATCGTAGTCAAGACCCAAGCGAAACGAAAAGAAACCGACGCAGCGCAATAGCAATTAAGACTTGAGAGGGGAGGAGAGGCCACGGGTCTAAAAGACGCAAATGCGCGTCCACCTTTCACACTCCTCCTTCAGTATCCTTCCCAATCCCCTCCCCCAATTTCCACCCATTACCCGAGAAAAGCTCCATTTCCCTCCCTAACCTCCCTCTTGAGCTTTGAACCCCGCCCGTATCGTGTATGCGCCACTACCTACTACTGCAAGCCAGGTGAGAACATGAGCAAGCGCAAGCGCAACGGGCCGAACCAACTAACCAGTCCAATTGCTCGCATTGGCAATCCCACACCAACCATCGGTGAAATCCAACTCCAGCTCCAGACGAGACGGAATAAAGGCCCAGGCGCAGGGATGGCCAATGAATACGAGTACATCAATCAGACATGACACCGGTTTCGGACGCGCGGGAACATGTATCCCTCCTGACTGCGAACCAGCTCCATCCCATCATCTATCCTACACAGTCGGAGTGTAACTAAATCTGTCAAATGCTGTCCACCGAAGGCACCACATTGAAGCTGTTGACGGCAACGAGTAGGCGCTCAGAGAAGCTGTAAAGACGACTTGGTGTGCGATTCAAACGTCCAGCTACAAGATGCCCAGTTCACCAACGAGACAGAAGAGGAGATATGCATGGTCTTTGCCTCCGCATCGACATGCTGCTCCTAGTGCTCCGTGGTGAGTTGTAATGTTGAACGAGTTTGCAGGAAGACTGACTGACCCTACTGTCACTCAGGCCATGGATAAACTTGCATGATGGTGAGTTCCCCAGGTTTTGAATTGGAGGGATTCTTCGTTCAATAGCCTCTCATGGTCCACAGAAGTCGACTCAACTGTATTAAACTCCGGTACTCCTCCAATCCCACCCATTTGCAACCACGAAACCTGCAACGGATGCTGGCGCGACTACCCTCGGTCTCGGTTTCCCAACTGGACTGATACACAAGTACGGAGGAGTGGGATATACAAAGCCATTCACCGTTACAAGGAGCTCCCTTGCACGATATACCACGTCGATATCGACAAGAACGGAGTTTTCGGAGGGTCTGGGCGTCAAAGTATCACAGAGGAGACGAAAGATGGGTTTTGGGTTGAAATGACAAGAAGAGTTGGTCGTCGAGATTCGGTGATATATGTGTGTACACTGTTCTTTTCTTCCCTCAGCACAGATATCCTTACAATTGTTGATCCTTTCAGCGGCCCAGTGATTTGAGGTTGCGAGCTCTCTTCGTAGAGAACATGTCTGGTCCCGTTCTTCAAATGTTGGGTGCCAAGTGCGTACTGAACCATCTCATCTGCCGTACTTCTCAGTTGACAGACTACACTTTCAGATACAACATCGAGCCCTTCTTCTTCTCGTCCTCGTTGAACTGGATACCTTCCAGGTTTCAAGAAGAAGCACAAGAAGGCAAAGGAGATCGTACGTCTATCCATGCTAGTCCTTTTGATGACAGATAGTTTATCCGGTTTTCCAGACATAACCATTACCCTCACTTTTCTTCGAACGAAACCATTTCTGGGATTTGAGCACGAGTCGCATACATCAAGTGGGCTTAGAACAAAGCTTGAAAGCGGAGGTGATGATTTGGATGAGGAAGCCATGACTATAGACACCGAGAGGCCGCTTTATCTTGAAGGAGGTCAGGCTTTCAGCCATCGTTTCCTAAAATGCTCTAAACTCATGTCGATGCTATAGACGAAGGCACCGAGTGCTCTCTCATCATAGACCTTTTATCAGTCCACCTCATCCGCAACGTTGACCGCAATACAGTCATATCATACCATCATACAGGGGACGATGCTACGTCAGCTTTGGATCTGTACCACCGACTACGACTTGCTGGTACGTGCTTTAATCTCAGCTTTTTGTGCTGCTCACCCAGGCATGTCTTGCACAGGCAAATCAGTATACTGGCAGAACATATTCCAGAATACCCCTGACCCAACCTTTATACTGCTTGTTTTTCTCTGGTACGCGATGTATGCATGGGACGAAGCACTAGAAAGGTTGTATGATCATATATGTTGGATTGTAGGCCGTCTTTTCGTCCATGTCGGACCTAGAATCTAATCGTTTTTTTCTGGTCTCTAGGAATCCCAAGTAATGAACAGCTCAGCCTCAGAAATGCACGTCATATACTTTGGGCGGCATCTGCATGTCATCCGTGCGCATCACCTGCATTACTCTTCCCTCCTAGACGACTTTCGCAAATCCGTAGATTTCATATGGAATACACCCAACCCCGCTATGGACTCGCCTTTGATTTCGCAGAAAGACAGATTCTTTTCGAGGGTTCTTTTGGAGAAGGAGTGCAATAATCTGAATATTGAGATCGGGAGACTGGATGCGTCGAGGAGTATGCAGGATAATAGGTTGAAGAATTTGATGAATGTGGTGTTTAGCACGGTTAGTGTTGCGAATTCGGAAAGGATGGAAGAGTTAACGGAGGCAGCGGTTAGGGATAGTGCTGGTACGTGTTTTCTTCTCTCCAATGTGGTATCAATGCTGATTGTTGAGTTTGTAGCGGTAGGTGTGCTTGCCTTGCATAAAATGAGCACCGGTCTCAATCATGCTTGGGATTCTAGATGAAACAAATTGCGTACCTCTCAATGATTTTTCTACCCCTATCTTTGGTTGCTGTACGTGCTCCTTTCGTCCTTTGTCGACGCCTTCTTTATCTCGTCCTACCAGGCCATATTCGGCATGAACGTCAAAGAGTTAAACGGGACAGACGACGGAGACGGTCCACAAGGGACTCTGGCCATTTACTTTGGAATAGCTCTATCCCTCACCGTGCTAACAGTGTGGATTCTCATGGCGGTGCAGTCCAAGAATGTCTTCCATGACGATCTCGGAAATTATGTGCAGGAGAGTACGTTCTGGGAGAGGTTGGCGTGGCCGATATTTTTGTTCAGGCCTGAGAGGAAGAGACATCGGGATGATGATAATTGATGATTATGGAAGACGGAGGTGACTTGGAGGGGGCCCTGCTTATTTGTTCTGTGCTTTGTATGAACACTACGGATTTATTCCTTGCCGGAGGTTTTGGTGTCAGGTCGCAGTACGGTCTTGCTCCTCCAGTTCCTGTTTATCCTGCTATCCTGCTGTCTTGCTGTCTGTATTGTAATAGTTTTATCTTGTCTTACTTTATAGCAAAATTTCTTCTGGACAGGTAATGGTTGTGCGAACTGCTGGTGCATGAGTCATCGGTCTTCTCCGCCGCGCCGGTTACCTCTGTCATTCCACTCTCGTAGTATTACTCTCTCTCATGTATAGCCAGAAGCTCCTCAAAATTTCTACGGCAGTCGTCTGCCTCCTGCCAATAGCCGAGGTCCTAGAGCCGTCGTCGAGGGTTTTCCCCAGGATACCAGGACAGACGACTTCTTGACCCTGCCAGTGGCAGGTATTCGTTTTCCTCTCGTATCTATCACTAAGCAACCTGACCGTCGATTACTCGAAATACGCTACTAACCGGAAGCGAAATCTGCAAGGCGCGTCTATGTAGTATGCTATGGCAGACAAGGAAACCAGGCTTTCGCTGAAGGGTCAACGTTTGCAAGTGAACCTGGTTAGGCGAGACGTCTCTCAATTGAGTAGTCGATTCCGAAGGGTCAAGTCACGATCACGGTTCCGGATCCCTCGACGACATTGTTGTGATAAGTACGTAGCATGTAAGATGTAAATTGGAGGTTCAGTGCCAACAACTTGAGATACAGATAGCAACAGGACATGAGCAAGTGACAATACTAGGTAAACGGTACTAATACGAGATTTCCTTCAAGCGTTCGCCTTCTCCAGACTGGCAGCTGGTTTGGACGAGGGGTTTCTGACCCCTCGAAGAGTTATTTCTTCGATCATCACTTCGTTTAAGCCGCAGTCCAAAGTTTCCAACAGTCTACTATGAGCTTCCGGAAAGCCTCCTTCATTGATCTGGGAAGTTGAAGGGAGTGTCAGTTCCGCTATATAAGACGCGGCGGCAAGGGTCTTCGCAAAAAATTGTATGATGCGCAAAGCAGGCCCAAACGAAGACGAGATACCCAGCTCATCTGGATCAGAGCTTGGGGGGTTTCTTAAATGACGTTGACGGTCAAGATCTAGGTCGCGCGCAAGGGGGACCCGGGATTGCGGACCGGTACACTCCGGGGGTCGGTCGGTCGGGTCATTGAGGTCGTTAAAAATTTTTGGAAGTGTGAAATTTTTTACGGTTTACAGGCTTGTATCAGTGTAATTATGGGTCCTTTTATAGTTCTTGACTTAGTTCTGGTCATCCAGAGCTGTCTTGGAAGGTGATTGAGCCATTTGGCGTACATCCAATGAGTTGGCCCTAGTGAACTGCAGGGATATCCCCCAGGTATTTTTGGGCGTACCGGTACGCCTACCCGCGAAAACCCTTACCCGTCAGAAGGGTACGGTACGGGTTTGTACCCCTGGCGGGTAACCCGTCAGTTCACAAGTATATATATATAATGTAACTATCTAAATCCAACTACTCGCTATGGAATATTATTTTTTGAAGGTGGGATACATCAGTTTTGCTTTGTTCAAGCATTCAGCCACAGTGATCAAGGCTTTCCGGCGTGTGAACAGCGACGTGTCACTTACCCATATTTGGATGTCGTGGTGGCAAAATACTATTATTGAACTATGTACTAAAGAATTACACAGAACGTACTCAAAGTAGTGAATATATTGAGGTAAACTACGGGTACAAAATTTTGGATGGCGGGTACGGCGGGTCTGCCTTACGGGTAAGGGTCAGCACAGGTTTTGAAATCCATACCCGTACCCTTGAGAACCCTACCCGCAACCCCCCACAACCCCCCAAACCCCTGCTTCTCACTAGTTGGCCCGACACCCGCCACCCGAGTACCAATGTCTAGATACCCGTGTGGCCACCCCAGCGCGTTAGGATTAGGGCTTCCCTGCGAGGCGCACACCGCTGAGCCAAGGGTAAGCCAAAAATGGAAGGTCAGTATCACGTTGCACCTTCCATATATAGGCATACCTTCCCTATTTAGTAGGTATCGGTCGGTCGGTCGGGTCCCAGAGGCCGTTAAAAAATTTTTCGACGTAGTGTACGAAATCAAAATTTTCGGTCCCCCTTGGTCGCGCGTAAAGAAGCGAAAGATATAATGCTCTCGGGTCAACTTCTCTCCTTCTGGATGAGGATGATTCTCATATTCTCGAAAGAACATCACCCAGAGTAGTATGCGCCATACTGACTCCAGGTCATGGAGATCGTTGTGATAGAACCGCGGTGGCTTTAGAACAAGTGATGAAGTGTTTGATGAGAAGTCCAGAAGTGCAGTCGGGGTGGGCTCGAACAGATAGTTCATCTTGCAGACTTCAGCAGCCATGAACTCAATTGTTCCCTGTCCAACAACATAGCCTTTTCAGCGTCTGTCAAGACATCACCAGCTAGGCACTCACTATTGGAATTTCACTATGAGGGTCGTCTTTCTTTTTCTTCTCGGCATACTCGAGATCACTGAGAAGACCGCCATTGGTCGTCCAATAGATGTTGTTGACACTGATATCTCGATGCACCCATCCTGCAGCATGAACAACTTCGAGGACTGTTGCCAATGTGAAACCGTTCAATCAGCATACAGACGGCTCAGCCGTGCTTGAGACACACCCACCTTTTATCGTGTCCCTGGCAGCTTTAAAGACGTTCTTCAAACTGGACTCCTTCGAAAGAGGAGTTGCTAGACATGAGTACAAGTTACGCTCGTGATGTCTGGGACGGGCTGGTCGGGGACTCGGGGTACGTTGTGACGGTATTCATCTGGTGTAAAGACCGAGTCCCCAGAGCCTTGACCCCTTGAACCTTCGTAGTATTCCTTCTTGTTCAGAATAATATACTGGTCGTCATTGAGGAAATCTGTGCGACCTTTTAGCACTGTATCGAAAGCGTTGTCCAGTCTGCCAGAAATGGGAACAGTCCATGACTCCGGTTTAGGGCTCCTAGCGGATCGGATGATCCAGCGCCATCCGAGCGATTGCTGCTTCGGATTCGGATGCGGATGGTGCTCCTCCTCCTCCTCCATCCGACGGATAGCATCCGACCAATCCGACGGTAATCTGCAGATGGAAAGCCCAACACTGGAAGTTTCAGAAATACTATATAGTACTATTACTGAGTAGAGAAATACACAAAAATAAATAATGGCCGCAACCAGTAGTATGTGTGGCTTCAACAGACAGCATTAATCCTTCACAACGCTGACTGGTTTGAGTGTTTCGCGAACGCTGGCGCTCCGATATTGAAGGCGTGGTGTCGGGTCTGAAACCTAGACACATACTTTTCTATTCTTTAATTTATTATCGTTTCTCTCCAGCTCATATCCTTGGTTTATTTTCTGTTACTCTTTTGCATTCCTTGGCCGCCACCATGTTGTTTATCTTATCTGTATGTCATGTGATCATAGATATACTATATAAGGGAAGCAGAACTCATCTGGCGATCATCCGTCGGATGCTCAGATACCATCCAGCAGATGCGGATTGGGATTTGCAGACCACCCATCCGAGCGGATGGCATCCGAATCTGACACAATCCGATCTGATAGGAGCCCTACTCCGGTTTGATGACATGCTTGTGGAATATGTCAAGGAATGACGCATCATTCAGGTCCTTCACTCTCTGCTCGATCTCTGGGTATATAATCTGTTCCGACTTCCTGAACTCCCCGTTCTCACTGGAGATCCAAGCATCCTTGAGGACATAGAGACACCCAGTCTCCATCTCCTTTACAAGCCAGACACATGTCCCTCGCCCCAAGAAGCTTTCAGCATGCTCGTACAGAACGTCCTGTGTGATGAAGCGCCGGCTGCCAAAGCGGATACCGTAGGTAGGGAACAGCACGGGGATCCCGCGGGGAAAAAATTCTGACCTGTCCCCGTCCCCGCCCTCATGGGTCACGGGGATTCAACGGGACAGACGGGGAAGAGGCAAAACCCGCGGGTTCACGGGTACCCCTACATACATATCACTACTATGAAGCATGAGGACTTTTTTTCACAATTGTGTAGTATGTAATCTACTTACCTATGACTCTGCCTGAAGGTTCCTGTAAATAATTATTCCAACATCAACTTTCTGTAGTACCAGGCGGCGGGTTGTGTACCCGTGTGACAGGTCACGGGTTTGGCGCGGGATGAGAGAAGCAGCCCCGCCCCCGTCCCCGCCATACCCCGTCCCCGCGACCCGTCATTTCCCCGCGGACCCGTGCTATTCCCTAACCGTAGGCACGCTTGCCCTGTTTTCTGCTCTCTTCTTCGTCGAGTGTGATGGTAGGATCCCAGCCCAGAGCGACTTTATCAGCGAAAGCGATGGAAATGACCAAGTGTACAACGAAACTGACGTCCTGTAATAATCTTGTCAGGACTCAGTTTGTGACTGAACAACTCGATAAAATGGCTTGGACCTTACGCAAACAAAATCAAATGCTTCACTAGCTAATACCAAACCTTGGCAGCATAACCACAACCGTGAATGGACGTCTTCAATGTTCATACCAAAGATAAAGCGCTGCCGAGGGTCCGTTGACATGATGTGCTGTGTTCAAGGGGGGTCAGAAATTTTATTTTATTACACGATGCCTAAAAATTTTTTAACAGTCTCTGAGGCTCGACCGACCGAGCGCTCCTGCCATATATGGAAGGTGGGGTCATATGACTAAGCAGCCATGCATCAGATTGCAGTCACTGCTAGTACTGCCGCCTCTTGTAAGACCTCTCTCCTTTGCATACCTCACAGTGCCATCCCCGGGGAACCATTGTACAGGGACAGTTCGCATGTCCATTGACAATGGGAATCTATAGTATACAGTATGTAATAAGTATGAGTGATATAATTGACAGAGGTTACGCTTGGGTTTATGCTGAAAGAAGACTCACAGTGTTAAGGTCAGGGAGTTCTTCATCCGAGTTAATCATGCTTCCAATGTGCTTGAAAGAAACTAGAGCACGACACATATATGTCAATTGGTATTGTAGAAATTTTCCACCAATCAGAAGAGAGTAATAAGTCAGCCCGATGCATCGGGCTTCAGTCAAGAGTCAGTAATATGACACCTATGCTATTTCGCGCTTTTGACAGCTGTTTTGCAAGTTATATGGGTCTCAGAAATCACTATAACATTGAGAATACTCAAAATTGCACATATTTCCTCCTCAAAGCCTCGAAAATTTTTGAGTCACCAAAATTTTTTAGTGGCCTCGACCACTCGACCGACCGACCTCCGGAGTGTGCCGGTCCGCATTCCCGGACACCCCTTGGCTGCGTTGGTGCTGCATGTTGTAAAGCAAATTTGAGACATTCTGAAAAATGATAAGAACAGATTTGGTCAGTTAGTTGATGTGTACGACTTACATCGTCGCGGGCCCCTGCAGAATCATTCTTCCTGAATTCGACCGGCCAGGCCATATCATACCAGCTAGTGCCTTCATCGCCTGTAACAAACCCGGTCGCCGAGTGCCATGTTTTCATCCAATACTCGTCTGGTTCGACATTCTCCCGTTCTGTAAGATGGCTATCTGGCCTCAGCTTAGAAGTGGAATGTTGCTTAGGTAGTTGAGGATACAAAGCTTTTGGCAGCATCGATGATGTTGTCGAAAAGAAGGGCAGTCTCAGTTTCGCACAACGTCGTGCCCCGAGTCTGCAACCCTTCGAATATGTCCCCTACGACGACTTTTCGCTTCTTGAGCTCGTTAACAACGTCAGATACTATGACATCCGATGGAAGAGAGGGCAGATAATGTTTTAGAAAGTCGCTGAGAGAGGCAACGTGTCCGGCGTTGCCCAATGCGTAGATAAGAGCGAGTCGGGTGTAGTAGAGGTTCCGAGATAAAGGGGCTAGATAAAGAGCTCCTATGTTTTGACACGGTGGAAGAACACGGTTGTATTGGAAGTTTGAGAAAAAGCCTGACAGTGGCAGTGTCAATTTGGACATCTGAAAAAATAAACGTCTGACTCCTGAACCTCGCCACTTGAAACCTTTACACACCACAGTCCACTACGATGAATAGAAATAAAAATGTATGTAGACAACAGGTATGTATGCAAGTAGAACATGTACACGTAGGATATATACAATGATATTATGCATGTCAAATCTATGTATGTCCATCTGCTTCTTCCAACATTAAATATCAAACCAAATCCAAGGGATCGAGATTCCGAACGATACGGAAGGCCGACCGTCCAACGAGAGAGAGAGCGAGAGAGAGACTTCATTCATGAAGGGGAAATTCAGGGGAGGTGTGATGGGTATGCGTATTGAGGGAGATGAACATAATTCGTTGACGGTGGCGGTGAGATGGAAAAATATGGAAGGATGAGAAGGGGCGGTGGAATGGGGAGCGTAGCGCGTTGGAATAAACGTAGCGTAGAATTGAAGATGTAGTATGTCGGTAGTCGTCGAAAGTAGACACAGTCATACTCCAACCCAGCACGAAAATCAACATTAGTCAACGTCGCTCTGAGGATATGACAGAGCTGAAATATTTGCTCACCGTTGGAATCAAAATGCCCCTCCCAAATAACTCCCTCCAAATCTTCTCCGCCTCTGGGAACCAATGCCAGACATCTCTCAGACCGGCATGTCTATACACCGTTGATGCCAATAATGCGGTAGACGCAGCATCGGGGAACGAGGTAGGGCCAGCGGCGTAGTTGGGGAAGAGGAGGATTGATTGGTCCTGTGTGGACAGTGAGTGTGTGTAGGAGGGGATGTTAGCTAACCGTTTTTGAGGGGGGAGTAGGGAAAACTCGAGACGAGAAAAGAGGGAACGAAAGCAAAACCTGAATGTTAAGAACGCCAAACGCCAAAGAAATATGCGAGCGTGATTCAGGCAGGCGTCAAAGAAGCAAGAAACATTCGAGGAATAAGGAGGTAAGGGAGAAAGGACTCAAATCCGTTCGAGAAAAAGGAAAGAAAGGAAAGGAGAAAAGCTCCAGCGTTAGCATCAAGATGGACGGGGTCATAATCATAGGAAGCATGAAGAGGACAAACGAACTCGCTGGCGAAGAAGAGGTGGGGAAGAGGGAAAGACGCGAGAACGCCTAAAAACGAGGAGAAGGGAAGGGGGGTGAAGCGGGATGAGACAAGACAAAGCCATAACGCAGCATATAATCCCCCCCTCCCCACACAAAACCGCAAAACCGCAATACTGAATCCCAGTGAAACACTCAAATTCAAATCGCCACAAGACACGGTACTCACCAACTTCCCAAACATCGCACTCTGAATCTCAAATACCCAACTCTGTAAATCGCTCATCTGGTGTTGGTATGAAGAGGCGTATGGAGAGTGGTGGATGGTTGCGAGGACACAAAGCATACCAGAAACGGCCCAGGCGTTGCCTTTTTTACGGAGGTTGGGGTTATGCGTGTTGGGATAGAAGAGGGAGAGAAGATGGGTGGGGAAAACGCGTTGGATGAAAGTTGGGTTGACGTGAGTGCAAAATCATCGTAATGTCGAGGAAAATGAGAGTGCCATCTCGAGACGAGTTGTTGTTGGCTGCAGACAGGTCGTCGCCGATGTAGTACACGGAATAGTGAGAGTTGGAATGCGTAAGGAGAGCTTGAGCGCAAGCACCAGTGACAAACAGCCAAAATGAACGAAGTTAGTCAAAAAGCGCGCTGCAGCAAAACAAGACCATGCAACGCGTCCACGACACACGTGCACGTGTCACAACTCTTTCTGTCCGCACCTTTACCGCGAGTTCTTCCGATGTCGTTCTCTTTTCTTTTGTCCCTGCTGTACTTAAAAGACTGCGATAAAATGAACCAGCTCCTCAGCTGAAGCAATTGTCTGTCATATCAGGGTCTCCTGCGATTCTGTGAGTGTCAATCGCGTCCTAAATTCACTGTCTGAGCGCATTTCATTGACCATTAACATTGGAATCACTATCTCTCCCAAGCTTGCGACTCGTTCATGGCGGCATATCTCAGTCTATTCCGATTACCTGAAGCTTCCATCATATTTCCTTCCCTGTCCTCGAGACTCCCCGGTAGCCAGCCAGAGCATTTACTATGCACGAAGCGATTAACATGAACGAAACACTCCTGGCAGCAAATTCCCAGCAAATGTCCTACCCATAACTGCCCTTGGCGGCTAGCTGTTTACACCGGATCGTCAAATCAGTCCTGCTTGTGCTGCTATTATTCGCTCTCGGAGGAAGAGTCGTCAGGACAAAGAAGGTTTGGGAAAGCGCAAGATGGGAAGATTTCGTGATCGGATTTGTCGCAAAGCACTTCAGAGGTAGGTCAGTGCATGGGAGGATTGTTTGGGAGTGCACTGATTTTTTGGACGATAAAAATAGACTACGGCGGGAGTCGTATTGAGTTCCTGCCTATGCGGTATGATACTTACGATCCAGCAAAAACGGGGTGGGGTCACTTGAAGGCGTATTGTCAATTGAGGGGAGAAATGGTGTTCTGGGCACCACAGACCAGCTTCTGCTATGACCTTGCAGCAATGGTTGGACTTGCTATGCATCTGCGACTATATTCCTTATTTCCAGCTCTTCTGAGTCAACTGGCAAAGTCCTCATGGATCAACATTCCTTCTCGGCTTCTTACACTAGGCCACTCCAGACATCTAGAAGAATGATGACATCTCAGAATCCGACGTTTCCAAACCACATCTTTTCGCGCATCCCACCTCGCCAACCTCTCTTCCTTTCTTCAAGCTGGTGAGGCACATGCGATTTTTCTCGAACAAAAAATCTCCTTCAAATTATCCATCTACGCCCATATCCAAGACCTCCTTCATATTCACCATCAAGGTTCGCTCTTTCACTTGTATGTCACGAGCTGTCCAATCATTTCAGGGCTGCATTAAGTTGCGTCTTCGTCGTATTCCTCGAGACTAATAATATACGATCACTACATCAACTGTACTTGCTTGGTGTGTCAAAAGTTGGAGAGTAACTTGGAGGGTCTTTTGGAGAACGCGGAGCGAGATGTTGAGTTGGACGAGTTCAAGAATAGATAGAAGAAACAGCAATTTCGTGGACGCAAACCCAAATCTTCTGTAATACCATTCAGAGCTAGAAAATCAAGCGTACTTCCCTCATCGCTATTGCCGAAAGTCGACTCCAGTCCTGATATTCCAGACTTCCACTTCTAGGTCCACTCGGTTCCTACTATGGCAATTCGGTTCTCGGTTATCCATTGTGACTGTTGGGCCGACAGTGGTCCAAGTGCTGCCTTCGTTGTGACGAGTCCTCAGCAACGATCCCAGGAGTTTAATCATCATTATCTCTAGCACTGGACACTGGGCTTGGAGAAGTCATAAACGGGAGTGTAATGGATTTTCCCGGAATTTTTCGTGAGTACGTTTAGACTTATTACACTGTTCAAGCATTGTACTGATGAAGTGACTCTCTAGTGTCATTTGTCGTTTCAAGCTTCACAAAGTATAAACCCTTCCTGAAGCATGCTCGTCGATATCCTTTTCGCGTTGCCGACTTCAGAGTTGGTTTTCTGCGGGACGCGCTGTCTTTCGTACTAAGGGTCTCCGCCCACCCTTCATCGTCGCTCTTCAGGATGAACCCTAGGCGAGTAATCCAGTCCCTACTCCCGACACACCAACGCTTCTCCAAAGTGACTGTCCGCCGTCACAGAGCTGTGGTGTGTTCTACTACCAATGCCTCAAAGAGCTGAGTTGGCCGCGAGGACGAAATAAGGACTTGTTTTGTTTCTTTTGACTTCAGATTTTCATCAGACTAGATCTACCTCGCTCGGGTGGGGGGCAACAATACCGTTGCTTTTGAGGTTCTATATTGTGCTCTCTTTATTCCGTATCCCCCATCGTCGATATATTCCTTACCCTCAACGAAATCACTTGATATTATACCCTTTCTCATTGGCGGATTAATAAGTCACGTGACTTTGACATATGATGGACTTTGGCGAGAGAAGGCTATTAGGAGCTCACATGATTTGGAAACTTTTCGTGCATTCTTCTACTCCGCACCCATCAAGACAGCCATGTCTTCAACTTCACGCAAAGAGGATGTTTATTCTGAAGATTCACACAAAGGTATGTATTTGTTGAATAAGCAACTGCTCAGTCTCTGTACAGAGATGCATACCACCAACATAGCTCAGTATATTAGTTTGTTCAAATGTTGAGAAAAATTATTCAACATTTAGACTAACTAATATGCTTGTGCAAGGATATACTGCTATGTCATTGGATTCAATCTCCATCTTCTTTCATGTTAAAGATTGAATACAAGGAAGGATAGCAGTTATCTTTTCTGATTTTTAAAATGATGGAAATATGAGGTGGTCAATCATCTGTGCTAAAGAAAGAGTACAAGCCTGTCTATGTCTATGAAAGCTGCTCACCATTCATCTAGATCACACTAAGCCAAACTTAAAGGCACCACTAATCCAGCATGGAAAAAGAGCCAAAGAACAGACCAAACAAGAATATATTTTACAACAGAAGACCTCTATTTCAGGTATGAAATGAGCAGAGATCTTAAGCATTAGCTGACCAAAATGAAAAAGACCAAAACAAAGGAAATCAGGATCCTCTGTATAATTATGCATTATGTGACCCTTCAGAGAATGGCCAACTTGGGGTTGTCCAGTTGATGATTGAAAAGGGAACAGATGTAAATGCTGCCAGAGAGGATGGTGCTACATCTTTATATTTGGCCTGTCAAAATGGCCATATTGAAATGGTGAAGCTTCTGCTTGAACATGGAGCAGATATCCATAGGGCAAGTGAGATTGGTTGGACACCTTTGCTTGTTGCCTCAGAAAATGGCCATATTGAGGTGGTGAACCTTCTGCTTGAACATGGAGCTGATATCCACAGGGCAAGTGAGACTGGTGTTACACCTTTGCTTGTTGCCTCACAAAATGGCCATATTGAAGTGGTGAAGCTTCTGCTTGAACATGGAGCTGATATCCACAGGGCAAGTGAGACTGGTTGGACATCTTTGATTGCTGCCTCACAAAATGGCCATATTGAAGTGGTGAAGCTTCTGCTTGAACATGGAGCTGATATCCACAAGGCAAGTGAGACTGGTGTTACACCTTTGCTTATTGCTTCAGAATATGGTCATATTGAGGTAGTGGTCCTTCTACTTGAATATGGAGCTGATATCAACAGGGTGGGTGGAAATAGTAGTACTGCACCTTTATATTTGGCCAGTCAAAATGGCCATATTGAAGTGGTGAAGCTTCTGCTTGAACATGGAGCTGATATCCACAAGGCAAGTGAGACTGGTGTTACACCTTTGCTTACTGCTTCAGAATATGGCCATATTGAGGTAGTGGCCCTTCTACTTGAATATGGAGCTGATATCAACAGGGTGGGTGGAAATGGTAGTACTGCACCTTTACATTTGGCCAGTCAAAATGGCCATATAGCAGTGATGAAGCTTCTGCTTGGACATGGAGCTGATATCAACAGGGCAAGTGAGACTGGTTGGACATCTTTGCTTGCTGCCTCACAAAATGGCCATATTGAAGTGGTGAAGCTTCTGCTTGAACATGGAGCTGAGATCAACAGGGCAAGTGAGACTGGTTGGACATCTTTGCTTGCTGCCTCACAAAATGGCCATATTGAAGTGGTGAAGCTTCTGCTTGAACATGGAGCTGATATCCACAAGGCAGATGAGACTGGTTTTACACCTTTGCTTATTGCCTCATACAATGGCCATATTGAGGTAGTGGTCCTTCTGGGTGGGAATGGTAGTACAGCACCTTTATATTTGGCCTGTCAAAATGGCCATATAGAAATGGTGAAGCTTCTGCTTGAACATGGAGCTGATATTCACAGGGCAGACGAGACTGGCTTTACACCTGTGCTTATTGCCTCAAAAGAAGGCCATATTGAAGTGGTGAAGCTTCTGCTTGAACATGGAGCTGATATCCACAGGGCAGATGAGATTGGCTTTACACCTTTGCTTACTGCCTCAAGAAAGGGCCATATTGAAGTGGTAACTCTTTTGCTTGAACATAGAGCTGATGTGCATAGGCCTATGGATGATGGTGCTACATCTTTACATTTGGCTTGTGAAAAGGGCCGTATTGAAGTGGTGAAGCTTCTGCTTGAACATGGAGCTGATGTGAACCAACCTATGAATGATGGTGATACTCCATTGTTTGTTGCCTCAGAAAATGGTCATATTGAGGTAGTAAAACTTTTGCTTGAACATAGAGCTGATGTGCACAAGCCTGAGAATGGTGGGGCTACACCATTGTTCATCACATCACAGAATGGCCATCTCAAAGTGGTAGATCTTCTTCTTCAGAATGGTGCAAAAGTAGACCAGTCTATGAATGATGGTGATACTCCATTGCTCATAGCTTCAGAGTTTAACCATCCTGAAGTTGTCAAATTACTACTTGCAAAAGGTGCAGAAGTTCATGTTAAGAGGCAAGATAATGCCACACCACTGCAAATAGCCTTGAAAAAGGGTCATCATGAAGTGGTTCAGCTGCTAAGATCTCATATAGCCAAAGAAGAAGCTGCAGCAGAGAATCTTATATGTTTAGTCCCTGCAGAAGCAATCAATTGGCTTCTGGACCATGAAGATTTGCTGCAAGAGGCCAAAAAACTTGATTGTGAGATCATTCCTGATATCTGTGCTGAGCCACAAGAAGATAATTGGGTAAATATAATCAGGGTTCATGGAGATCGCAGCAGTCAAGCTGGCAATTTCATTCTGAAGCTTGCTGATATGTCAGAATTTCCAGTATACTGGATTCTGGAAGATCAAAAAGGACTGGAAGGTGAAATGGGTTATCATGCTGCCAATGATGTAGACAAAGTGGAGGAGAATATTAGCAACATTCAGAACAGTCAGGCTAGCTATCAGAATGAAATGAAGGATGATGATGAATCTCCTCAGCAGTCTAGTCATAAACAAAATGTAGATGACAGTGGTAATGGGTCTGACAAAAAAGTGTTTGACAGAAAAGGAAAAGGAAAGCAGAAACAAGATAGGGATAACAATGATAATGAGAAGGGGAATGATGAAGATGATCCATCGGGCTCATTCCCAGATTCTGATATAGCTGGAGGACTAACAAGTAAAGACCATTTTCATGAAATGGTTATGGTTTGGACAAATGATGATAAAGAAGTCATCAGGACAGATTTCAAGCTCACATTTCAATCTGACAAAGTGGATAAAGGCAAAGTATTGGCAGATGTATTCATATCAATCTCTGCTATTACTGGCAGTCCATACAAAATTGGCATGTGTACAACAGTGGCATTCTTTCCATATAAGCAAGCTCATGGTGTTTTTTTTAAGTAAGTATTTGAGGGCAGATCTTATAATGATTTTTGGACTGATATTTGTTTAGAGAAATGCCTAATGAAGAAGATCGTGGCATTTTAAAGCTTATACACAGCCGTATGACAAGTGGAAGTGCTACTGGAGGATTTCCTCAAGCATTTAGTGCTAGTTTTCAAAGCCAAAATACCAAACAAAGGAAGTTAACCAATCAAAGGCAACTCCAGCCTTTTACACTTCATCATTCAAACTGTCAGAAGGAGCTTCTGCTGTTGGGGTTTTTCCAACTGCTTCTCAGTATTCAAGAAGTGAGCCAATTGAATTGCCTCTGGTTCTTGCACTACATTTGTACCCTCAAGATAGGAGAAAGGTAAGCATCTCATTTTTTGTTGTTATTGTTTTAACATCTTGTTAGCTGGCACCTGAAATAGATCTTGGTGCAAAATTTTGCCTCCGATTAGAAACAATGGAGGCCCTTACTGCAAAGGAGAAGAGCATTGCTGCTGGAAAATTTTCATTGAGAAAAGGATTGGTGCTGGTGCATACTGTAAGTAAAACTGTAATAATTTCACTGAGATAAATCTTGATGATTTGAACTAGGTCAAAATTCAAGATGCTTTTGTTCCTGTAAACACAAGTTTTCATCTGAAAGCAGAGATTCCAAAAGTACTCTCATTGACCAGAGTAAAAGCACCAGATCCTGAAGAGGCATCTCTCTCTGATTCTGACACAGTTGTCAAGGTCATGTACCATACAAAGGTTCCAAAAGGGGCTGCTGGAAAGCACCTGACAGAAATTGGAGCTTCTGTTTTGAGTGATGATCCACAAAGCAAGAAATCAAACTTCATTAAAAGAGGACTCAAACAAATGTTTCAACGAACTGATATTGTTGAAGAGAAGGACAAGGAAATACAGGATGTCCAGGATTATATGGAAAAACTCTACAATGACATGGATGTACAAATGATTAAAGTATGGGCAAGAGGTGAAGATACTGATGTGATTCAGGCTATAGATATAAAGGAGTTGGCTAGTATTAGCAAGATCATCAAGGATGTGATTCCACCAGATGATAGTATTTCTTCAAGCAGCGCAACAGCTCCAGTTGCTAGTACATCAAGTGGCAGTAGTAGTCATGTCCTTGAAACAACCAATTGCCAGTCTGAGTAATCTCACTGGCAGCCATAAATGAACAGAACTAATGACATTCATTCAATCATCTAAAACATGCAGATGGTGATTCTTGTCACTTGAACATGACTTTCATTACTATGAAGTACACACATATGATGGTGACTGCACCTGTACTTGTATCCTTTTGCCTTTGAGATAGTCTGGAAATTTATTTATACAGAAAAAATCCCAAAATCCCTACAAAAAAGCCAATCTGTCTGGACTCTGTACTTGTAGCTTTGGATTCTGGAAGAATGACTTGGGATGCTGTCTCGTTTGATGAATGACCATCAAATACATGTAATGGTGGTCAATAGCAAATGCACTCAGTACCTACTGTTTGTAAATGTCTGAAAGTGAACACCTTGATGTATATATTGAAAATAGCTATAAAATCTCTTAAAATATTTGTCTGTCCATATCTTGTACAAATACTGAGCTAGCTTTGAATTCTGGGGCCTGTTACCGCTGATAGTCAAATATACAAAAAATATTTATAAAAAATGAAGAGCGTGAGTGCTGAGCTGCGTGAATTGGTAAGTCTGAATTAGGAATCAAGTCTGAACTCTGAGATTACGCTGTAAGTATGAATGCAAAGACTGGCGAATGCTTGATTTTTTTGCATCTGAGATGAATTATTCCTCGAGGATTGAAATCCGTACTAGATGTAAGTAACCAACACTGAGTCTACAGTCAACGACTCAATATCTAGTTCTCAAACTTCCACATCTGAAAGAAAAAATAGCGTCAGAGCTTCACCACTTGCTCACTACTTGACAATAAACAACTTTTGACAGACAGACATAGTCACAATAATGAAGAACCTCAGAAGAATATGATTTCAGAATTCAGACAGAGAATCAGACACTGTAAACATTATAAGCCTACCACAATCCACTACGATGAATAAAAATGTACAGTCAGGTATAGGTATGTATTGACAGTATTGTAGGCAACAGGTATGTAAGTAGAAAATGTACATGTAGGATATATACATGTACTATGAACATTAAATATCAAACCAAATCCAAGGATCGAGATTTCGAACAATACTGTAGACCATCCAGTCCAACAAAAGAAGGAGAGAGAGTGTGTCAAATAAAAATCAGCAAAATTAGTAGACAGACGCTCAGTTCAGAATCCATCACTGAGTCCAGTCCTAAGAGAAGAGACAGAATAACCAGCCTATCAACCACCACCACCACTCATAACCCCACCCATCCCATCCCCATCCCTACAATCGCACTCACACTCACACCCATAATCAATAGACTCGGGCTTATTATCGTCCCAAACCTACCGCCCAAGGCACCATTCTCCCCCCTCCTCCCCGCCGCATCCCAATCCCCCCACGCAGCCTGCAACTCGAGCACGAATGCCTGAGCTTCGGGGCTTTGAGACCCTTGTTGGGTATACGCGTTGGGGTTTACGACGGGTTGGAGCCAGCCTTTATTCATGAAGGGGAAGGTGAGGTGAGGTGTGCGGTGTGCGGTGTGAGGATGCGTTATAGGTTATGCGAGGTGTGGAGTGTGGGGTGAGGAAGAGAAAAGAGAAGGCGTTGATGATAGCGTTGATGGTAGCGGTGAGATCGAAGTTGAAGTTGAAAAGTAAATGGTACCGGAATGAGAAAAAGGGAAGCAGGGTCCAGCGAGCGAGATGTGATGACCCGAGTAAGTCAAGTGGGGTTGAGATGACCGACAACCGTTGCGCCGAGTACATCGAGATAAGTGTTGAGTTAGGGTTGAGTTGAGTTTGGTCGCGTCAAATAGTCGCGTCAAGTTGATTGAGGATATCATATCATGAATGTGTGACGCCGTGGACGCCGTGGTGATGACCATAGTCATAGGCGTACGTATGTTGTAGCAGTCATTCGCAGCAAGAAACGTACGGGTGTGCGTATGCCGTGTGCAGGTTTTGGATGTGTTGAGGGGAAAAAGAAAGAAAAAAGACAGAAAACACGTCAGAGATTTGTCAAATGCGTAAAAAAAGTGAGAACAAAAACGTATACGTACCGTTAGAATCAAAATGCCCATTCCCATTCCCATCTCCCTGTCCACTCCCGAATAGCTCCCCCCGAACCTTCTCAGCCTCTGGCAACCAATGCCATACATCTCTCAACAACGCCAATCTATACACTGTTGATGCCATTAACGCGGTAGACGCAGCGTCGGGGAACGAGGTAGGGTCAGAGGCGTAGTTGGGGAAGAGAAGGGTTGATTGGTTCTGTTTTGTGTGGAGTTAGTGGTTGGTTGATTTTAAGGGGAGATGGGAGAACGGAGCAAAGAGAAAAGAACGAAAGATAAAGACAAAGATGAATTGAAGATGAAAACAAAAACAAAACGGAACAGAAATGTTCTAAGCAAAGGAGAAACGACGACGACGATTAACTCGAAAAGAAGGAGTAAAAATAGGAACAAGAAATGAAGATAACATGAACTGGAAAGAAGCACACAAACCAGTTCATGCTCGACTTGTACGAGAGAGAGGTAAGGCAAGACGTCGATACGTAAAAAATGCCAAACGTCACCGCCAACATGGACGTGGTATGAAGGAGACAAGGGATAATGTCACAGCACGACGCCAACGTGAACGGCTGGGTCCACCTCCCCATCGACCTCGACCTCGACGTCCCTTCTCCCCAACCTCCCCTCTATCCACCTCTTCTGACCATTCCTAGTCCCCAATACCCCGCTCCCGATTCTCGTGCTCCTTCCAGCTCCAAACCACATCTATCAAACGACGAACGCATGCGCATACTGGTACACGTACACACACCAATTATCCATTCATTCATCCAGCTCTAACTCTAACTCTTGCTCCATCTCCGTCTCCAACTCTAGCTCCAATAACCAGAACCAGTGAAACCAATCAATCAATTCCCAGTCAACCTGGCCAGGCTAAGTCAAGTCAAGCTAATGCAAACGAAATCCAACCCAACAGCCCAGCTTGTCACCTGTGCGCTCATTGACACTCTGATACCAACCATCCAACGGATCCCTCAACCCCAACTCCAGCTCGACAAGAGACGGAATGGAACGAAACGAAACGAGAAAAGAAGAGAAGAGAAGAGACAGAACGAAACAAATAAGGACGGAAGACGGAAGACGGAAGCCCTGGACGGCCAACTATGTAGTACGAGTACGACTACACCGACATCACACCCACAACACTCGGGATAATCCCATTGCAAGGTCATAAAGTCACAAAAGCCAAGAAAGCGAGACAAGACGACACGAAAGGCAATCAAACGAAATGACGCAGAGAAAATACCACTCACCAACCTCCCAAACATTGCACTCTGAATCTCGAATACCCAACTCTGCAAGTCGCCCATCTGGTGCTGGTATGAAGAGGCGTATGGAGAGTGCTGCATGGTTGAGAGGACGCGGAGCATGCCTGAGGCGGCCCAGGCGTTGCCTTTTTGTGATGATTACGATGGACACATGGGTGCATGGGGGTTGGGATAGAAGAGGGAGAAGAGGAATAGGGAAGGAGAGATGGCAAGCCGGGAGAAACCGCGTAAACCGACGGAACCAGAGCGCGTTGAAAGGGTTGGGTTAACGTGAGTGGGGAAATGCAGATCATCGAAGCGACGTCGAGGAAAATGAAAGAGAATACAACGCGTAAAAGTCAATACCAGTCCACACATATAAGAAGAACCCAGTTCACTCACCCGTACTCCAATGCCCCTCATCATTCGGCGGCGCCCCAGCTCCTGTCCCTGTCCCCAACAAAATATGCTTCCATAACCCATCCGCATCTCCATCCCTCAACTGATCCCTATACAACGAAATCTGATTATACGCTTCATCAATCAATGTCGTATTTCCTGTCGTCACGCCATAATACGCCAAAAACGGTGGAACCATATACACGAAATCCGACCATAGCTGAACTTGTGCTACACGGTGAGATATAGCGCCTTCGGATGAGCGAGGGACGGAAGTGAGGAGGTAATCTAGTTGGTCTTGGGCTGCTTGGGAGTAGGATGTGCTAGTGTTTTGAGGTGAAGGAGCGTTTGTCCAGTTGGCTAGTAGGACGGCTACACCGATACTAGCTGGATCTGCGGCAGACCCGTCTTTCATGAATGGTTGAGGACCGGAAATGTCGCCATTTGTGCGGGAGCGGTTGCCTACGACGGATGAAGCGATTTCGAGAACCGTAGAAAGGTCGCCAGAGTCTGAGTTGGCGTCGTTGGAGGGAGGAGGCAGAAACGTGCCATCTCGAGACGAGTCGTTGTTGGCTGCAGATAGGTCATCGCCGGTGTAGTACACGGAATAGCGAGAGTTGGAATGTGTAAGGAGTGCTTGAGCGCGAGTACCAATTTCCCAACTGAAAAGAAGTAAATGGACGCGAAATTGACAGTCAAAATGAACGAAATTAACCTTTGAGTTGAGCCTTCTGCTAATCGTGCTTTGACATTTTGAGTAAGCGAGTCGCTCAGATTTTGAGCGTCTGTTTGTCCTGCAAAGACAAAGACTACGGGGACGAGGAGGAGGGAAGAGAGCATTGGATTCGGTGGCAGGCCATCTGCTGGATCAATGTCATTGGTGGGGTGTCCATTTCCAAGTATAGCCAAGACAGTTCTAAAAATGACGACGTCCCTCCACTCCTCTTCCACGTGCCTCGGTATAAACACCCCTCCATCGGAGCTCGACCACTCAACTCACTCTCGACCGTCCACAATTGTCCATTCTACATGTATGTAGGATGTAGGAGAGCCAGCACGCAAGGAACGTTTCTCCTTGGTTTCTCCGGCTTGGCTTCTTTTCTCTTCCGACCCGGAAGCGCTGGCTCCCGCGATGCAGATCAGTCGAGACCATATGGCTTTGCCGCTTGGGTTCCTGCATGTCAAATTGAAATGCAGTGTGCCTGACTTCTGCCTTGAGTCGGGCAGGGCAACCCGCGATAGGACACGTAGTACGTACTGAGGCGTACTGATGATGTTGTCCAAGTACGTATGTTGCATGTCGTTCTATACCTCTCACTTTCAGCGGTTCTACCGGTCTTACTCTTAGTCCCGTAGAGGTCAACCACACCAACGCTCGCTTTCTGTTTCTTTACATGTCCTGTAAACCCCATTCCCATTCCCATCATCAGTAGCATTCACGTTCCTGGGCTCGACCTCGGCCTGTTGTGCCCACTTCCACACGAACAGAACTAAAAATACCTACGAAACCGTCAAAAAGGTCCTTGCGCTCGAACCTGAGCCCGAGAATCATTGGAACACTGTTGGTCCCTGGAGCACTGAGATCTAGTCTCCCCTGGGCAGACTCTTGGCTCGGTACCCTCGCACCGAGATCTGAGACCGAGGCGGCAGGCATACTGGTATGCCATCTGGATTCTGAGTCGAGGTCACAAGTATTACGTGCGGAGATGGCAAGTTGAGATGGAACGGGAAGGTGCAAGACAAGGTGAAGACGCGAGATGTGATGTACATACTTAGCTTGTCTTGAACCCATTTATATGACCCCACTGCGAGTAGACGAGTAGAGACTGGACACTATAGCCCAGACCACCTTAGGCTAGGACACTCGTCTTCATCTTCATCTTTCGTTCTTCCGTTCTAACTTCTTTTGTTCGTTTTTTACTTATCTTCTTCCTTTCCTCCGTTAACATTCAACTTGCTTCACGCTCTGTCTCGACTCTCGTACACAACCAATCAACTCCGGGCCTCCTCTTCCCAGACATCTTCTTTAATGGCGACGCAGCTTCTACTTCTACTATGTTACTCGCATCATGATCGACGCTGACAGCACGGACTCCACCGCTCGTCACCACAGACCATGGTGAGTGTTTTGGTCTCCATCCTCCAGATCATCATCTAATGGCAAAAGGCTGACCACTGGCATGAACCATGTTGACGACATTTTCTTTCTTTCATTATTTTATTTTTTGTATTTTTTGTCTGCCTTTTCACGCCCCACGCCTCGCCTTCCGCCTTCGCATCCAATGCCATAAGTATCGATCTCTACATATAAATGTCTTCAGAATCACTACTGAGGTATGTCGAGTTGGAAATACTTAAATACATATGCCATCGCGCCGTCCCAGGAAGTATACTGCTATTACCATTACATTTCAGATCTTTTCCTTCACCTTGCATCTTAGAGAATGTAGTGACACTTGATGCGAAGGTGACATTGTGATTCACCAAGGAGCATCCTAATCTTGCCTATTGCGCTGCCCCTGGACCTATCGTGGCGTACTTGCCCCATCGCCAATGGCCATAGTCAGATGTATATTTCTTGTCTTTCATTTGCCACATACCCTGATACAATATCAGCTCTTGTGTTAGACCATTGTTATAAAGTCTACCTTATGATATAGATTCAAAAATCCGTTATATTTGCCCTAACGCAATACGCACCATTATATTTTACAGAATTGCATTATATATTTCCATCTTACATCAAGATTGTTCCTTCCCTGTTCTATCACCCAGCATCCCTCACGGTTTGCCGGCACTCACCACAATTTACCTTTTTCCAATATAGGTGAATGCATCAGCACCTATTGCATCCTATTGCATCCTATTGGCACTATAGCTCCGATACAACTTCAATTGGGACAACGCAAGAGGGGATTGGAGTGAAGTATAGCTATTAGCCTGATATTATCCACAAGAGCTGCTGATTCTAGGGACATTTTGCTAGTGTACATATTTGTGTTCATACTGGGATCAAATATGTATGGATATGTCTACAGCTAATAATTATGCCCTCAGTTCTATGCTACGTCTAAGTATATGGTGATGTATCAACTCACCTGAATCTCAGTGAAAGGAAAGTCTGATTCAGTCCGGTTCAGAGCCAAATTTTTTGAACGCTGGACGGGGCTTTGCGTCTGGTCCATAAATTCTCTGAACTTCGGACATCTGACTCCAGGTTAAGTCCAAGTAAGATTCAGACACGTCTAAACTTTACTGTCCCCAAGATAGCCAAATGAATTTCTTTTACCATGGTAGCAACGAGTATCTGTATCCTAGTGAGTGTTGATGGCAAAAGACTGGTCAAAGCAAATAAAAAGGAAGTATACAGAAACTGCTCAGCATTCCAGCCTAGAGAAGGACATTTCTGTATCCATTACATGCTCAAGTGCTCTACTGAAATGGAATGTAATTGTACAGGCATGAATACAGAGTGTGTACTTAATGTGAGTGGTCAAACACCAAAAAAAAATTAGTCAAGCCCTGAAGACTAAATTCCTGTCAGAAATGCATTATAAGCTCAGCGCGTTTGCACGCGTCCAGTAAATTTCAAAATTTGCTGGACTGCGGACTGAGTCTGCAGTATGGTCCACAAAATTCTTGAACTTTGAACTGGACTTTTATATTCACAACACCTGATTGTATATTATCTGTGTTTCTTACAGTACTCTTGGTCTTTTGTGAATCATCCAGAGTCACTCATTAAAACAAGATACGTAGTTCACAGTCTACAGGGAATAATCACTCACAAATGAAAGCTGAATTGGCACCTCGCCTGAAATGGCACAAGTACATGTACAGATTGGACTTTTGCTTGGAATAATCTGTGACAAAGATGAGAAAGTCAAGCACTTACCAAAATTGGCACTTACTACTTGCCTAATACTATCACAGTTTTTATAAATAATTTTTGTTTATTCAGTTGCAAGATTCAGACATGTACATCAGATAAATGCTAACACAAGTACAATCACTATGTACCATCATTACGTGTACTTGATGGGAATTTGTTAAACAAGACAATATTCATCCAAAGCTACAAGTGCAGGCAAATTTCAAATTCAATCACTATTTACTATCATTGCGTGTATCAGATAGTCATTCATCAAACAAGACAGTAATCATTCATCCAGATTCCAAAATTACAAGTACAGACATATATGTTTTGCAGTAGGGTTTTCAATGCATTTTCTGTATAAATAGATTTTCAGACTACTTCAAGGGCCAGGGCATACAAGTACATTGACTGTCACAGTTGCTCCATGTATTTGACAGTAAAAAATCATACTATTGTGTTGGGTTACTCCTACAGCTACTTCCCAATGCCTGGAGGCATGATGATATCAATGCAAGTAAAATCTCCTTCATCAACAGCCTTTATTTGATCAGTCTCCTTTTCCTCTATTAACACCTTGATTATTTTCACCTTTGTATCCTTATAGAGAGTCTGCATGTATTGCTCAAGTTCTGACTCTTTATCTTCATCATCTTTCTGGATATTGTATAATCCAAAGGCTTTTACAAGCTGTTTGAAACTTTTGTTAGCCTTTTCTTTGAAATTTCTACCAGCTTCTGCTAGTGCTCTGTTTTCCAGATCAGCTGCTTTTGCTTTGTTTCCTAGCTCAGCTACTCCAATCTCAATCAATTGTGTTCCTGGCTTTGTATCCTTTATAATTTTGAATGGAGCTGAGCCAGTAGGCTGATCTGCAGAGGATGACCCAGAGGAGGCTCCTACAGAAGAGGGGCCCATAGAAGATGGCCCTGCCATGGAAGACAAACCTGATGAGGCTGAAGAAAGTGTTTTTGGAAGTAAGGCTGTTATTTTAGCTAGTGATGACACTGAACCATATGCATTTTTAATAGTAACCTAAAAACAATTAGTGTTGAGAATTGATTATTATAGCTAACTTACAGTCTGTACTAGCATTACTCCTTTTCTCATTGCAATGTTAGGTTTCTCCTTGAGAGTGATGGGATACTGTGTTTCAGCCCGAACACAGATTTTTGCACCAAAATCAATGTTAGGAATATCATTAGAAAACTGTAAAATTGATGAATCAAAAGCATGTTAGAGAAATTTGATTAAAGGAAATTAAGGTCACTTACTTCCTCCTCCAATGAGATTGCAATCTCAAGAGGCAAGCTAATTGGTGATCTGAATGAGTCTTCAGGAAATATACTGATCACAGTAGCGTCAACATCAACTGGTGGTGGTGGTTCTGATTTGGTATAGAATGGTACTCCTGTTTGAGTGACCTCTTTTGTGTTGGTGTATTGTTTATTGTAAGAGAACCTAGCACCATCACTTCCACCACTCACAGTTGGATTTGTTGATGTGGTATGAGATGTCTTGATTGTGCCATAATCTTTAGGATTTGGCCTGTGTCTATAAATTGTCATATCAGCTATAGGCTTAACAAACAAATTTGAATTTTAGTTACCTAATCTCAATTCTATGAGCTCCCTTTCCAGGAAAAAGAGCCACTGTAGTACACATGCCAATTCTATAGTTACTGCCACTTGTTTGACTGATAGAAATATTTGCTGTGGCAAAGATTCTATTTTGAAAACGACCCTCTTCAATTTTCTGTTTGTCTGTCTCAAACCCAAGCTCAAAGTATGTCTGAATAGCTTGAGTTTCATTGTCCATCCAGTTAAAATAAGTCACATGAGGGCGGCCTTTTACTTCTTTCTGCGCTTCCAGAGCTAGATTGGACTCAGATGGTGGGCCTCTTTGATCATTTCCATTGTTCTCCTCTCTATTACCATCATCACTCTCATCTTCTCTCTGCTTCCCTTTTCCTTTTTTATCAGAGCTACTGTTAGCCTTGTTTTCTTCTTGATCAGCTGATGTTTGAGAGGTTTCCCCCTGGCCTTCCAGGTCATCCTGAGGATCATTGTTTGTCTTCGAGATGTTGCCCACATCACTACCAGCTACTTTTTCCACTACTCTGTTATCATTCAAAAACCAGTATACTGGAAATCCTGACATTACAGCAAGTTTCAGAACAAAATCAGCAACTTGAGTGTTAGGACTTCCATGAACTCTTATCATATCAATCCAATCACCTGTCTGTGATGCAGCACAGATATCAGGTACAACCTCACAATCCAAAGATCTTGCCTCCTGGAGAAAATCTTCATGATCCAAAAGCCAAGCAATTGCTTCTGCAGGGACTAAACATATGTGATCAATTCCTCCAGATAATATTGAAGCATTCATGTCTGCTTGTGCTTCTGTCATAGCTATATGAGAGCTTAGTAGCTGAATAACTTCATGGTGACCCTGTTCCAAGGCTGTTTGCAAAGGAGTAGTACCATCTTTGCTCTGGACATGAACTTCTGCACCTTTTGCAACTAGCAGTCCGACAACTTCAAGATGACCATGCTGTGAGGCAATAAGCAAAGGTGTCCAACCACTCTCATCTACCTGGTGAATATCAGCTCCATGTTCAAGCAGAAGCTTCACCACTTCAATATGGCCATTTTGTGAGGCAGCAATCAAAGATGTCCAACCAGTCTCACCTGCCCTGTGGATATCAGCTCCATGTTCAAGCAGAAGCTTCACCACTTCAATATGGCCATTGAGTGAGGCAACAATCAAAGGTGTCCAACCAGCCTCATTTGTCCTGTGGATATCAGCTCCATGTTCAAGCAGAAGCTTCACCACTTCGATATGGCCATTTTGTGAGGCAGCAAGCAAAGGTGTCCAACCAGTCTCATGTCCCCTGTGGATATCAGCTCCATGCTCAAGCAGAAGCCTCACCACTTCAATATGGCCATTGAGTGAGGCAATATACAAAGGTGTTAAACCAGTCTCACTTGCCCTCTGGATATCAGCTCCATGTTCAAGCAGAAGCTTCACCACTTCAATATGGCCATTTTGTGAGGCAATATTCAAAGGTGTAACACCAGGCTTGTTTTCCCTGTGGAAATCAGCTCCATGTTCAAGCAGAAGCTTCACCACTTCAATATGGCCATTTTGTGAGGCACTAATAAAAGGTGTCCAACCAGTCTCATGTTCCCTGTGGATATCAGCTCCATGTTCAAGCAGAAGCTTCACCACCTCAATATGGCCATTTTGTGAAGCCATAAGCAAAGGTGTATCACCACTCTCACGTGCCCAGTGGATATCAGCTCCATTTTCAAGCAAAAGGGTCACAATTTCATGATGCCCAAACCATGATGCTGCCATCAATGAAGTCCTCCCATCTGTTGTTGCTTTATTGACATCTGCCTCCCCCTGAACCAGAATTTCTGCAATTTTGAGATGACCATTTTCTATAGCCACCAACAATGGAGTGGCACCAGTATCTGTGCCCCAGTTTATCTCAGCCCCTTTCTCAATGAGAAATATAGCAACTTCTGTATGCCCATTTTGTGATGCCACTAGCACAGAAGTTGCACCATCCTCTCTGGCTGCATTCACATCTGCCTTATGCTTGATCAAGAGTTTAACAATTTCAAGATGGCCATTTTGTGCAGCCACCATCAAAGGCATAGTACCATCACTCATTACCTGGTTTACATCTGCTCCACTTTCTAACAACAGCTTAACATCCTCAATTAGACCTTTGCTTGCAGCTTGCATTAAACTATCAGTGCTGGCATGAGCAGAAGGCAAATCTTCAAAGGTTATTTTTGGCTGCTGTTGGTAGGGAGGTAGAATATCTTTTATTATGTATTTAGCTAGAATCTCACTTTATGTCAGAACTGTAACATACCTGCAGTTACCTGTTCCTCAGTTATCAGATGTATCAAGATAGATGGCTGGTAATAAGTGGGTGGAAGATCTTTACTTCTAATTCAACAAGTATCTAAGCTCAATGTTGACTGGAAACATACCAGAAGTGACATTCTTAATTGTAACATCTTTTGAGTTTGATGTTGTATCTGAATTGAGATAACCTGATTAAATGGGTCAGATACTTTCATAGAAATTTTCCTTAGCACAGACAACCAGGTCATTATTCAATTCTATTTCCTGCAAGGTCATATGCAAGTCCTCTTACTGCTCTGAACCATTTATTCGTGACTTCAAAGCAGGTCCACATGCTTGGGAAGGTACTGGTTGTCTGTGCTAATAAAAAGCAAGATACGTACCAAGAATTCCTGGATCTGCTCTTTCCTCACCGGAGGACATCTGCATAATGTAAGTCAGAACGATGCGCGAAAAGTGTCCAAGTCATGTGAGTTCCTAATAGCCTTCTCTCGTCAAAGCCCATCATATGTCAAAGTCATGTGAGTTCCTTAATCCACCAATGAGAAGGCGTATAATATTGTGAATGGCCTCGTGTTACGTTGCAAGACAAGATCATTTTTTGATCCGAGCTTAATCCACCAATGAGGAGGTGCATAAAAGTGTCAAAAGTGTCGAGAAAAGTGTCAAAGAGTTGCAGGACGAGATCATTGTTGAACGCAACCGCGGTAGTTCTCATTCAAGTAATCCAACCGCTTGCGAAGATACTCAATGTTTCCTCATTTTCTGTATCCATGCTATCATACCCACAGTGCTGAGAACAACACCAGCTCGTCGGAATCTCGCGCTATCTTGTGTTACCAGCCTCAACTTTGCGCCACCACCGCTTCCTTGTAGTTCCAGCCAAATAGCCCATCGAAAGCGAGAAGTATCATCAGTCAGAGTATGTGGTATGGACGTGAAATCTTGATCGGCGCACCAGAGTCCAAAACGGATTTGCAAGGAATGTCGTCAAAGGAGAGCGGGAGCATGACAGTACTGCGGTGCATAAGATGAAGTGAGTGTGAATCGGGATCGACAGAGGGTAATGCTATCATTGTTGTTGCCGTCCACGCCAACGTGAGGTAGATCTAGTCCGCGTTCGTTGTTCAAACGCCTCAACACCAGATCAGTTTTCATCTGGCGGCGTCGAAAATGACATGCGCAGCGTCGCCCATTTTTCGGGACATGTTTACGGCTCGGTGATGGCAGACAGCTTCATACCGTAGTGTAGTCTCGGTGTACTTAACGCAGCTCCGGGATTGGTACTGATCATGTAGAAGATCCTACACTGACGGTGTTGATGCAGAAGTAGAATATTGAGTGGATCGGGCCTGAGTCTGGAATATGTTGTGTTCGGGAAAGAAACGGCTCATTGGAGCTGGTGGCGTGCAAGGCAAAAAGGACATTGACGAGCATGGGACAGGAAGACACGACAAAAGACAGCCAGTAGAATTACTTCGTTGGTATGAGGCTGCAGTACAAGAAGTCATCATTCCCAACGACGTGACATCCATAACCTCGTCCAACTCGGCCTCTCGCTCGGCCTCCTTCAAATTGATCCTCTCACTCGCTAAGACACAACAAGTTATCCGTGGAAGTACAGTTTACGTAGTGATCGCGTATTATTCGCTCCGAGGAATACGACGAAGACGCAAAATGTGGCAGCCTTGAAATAAGTGGACACGACGTACAAAGTGAACGATTGGACCGCAATGATGATAATGGAGGAGGGACGGCATATGGCGCAGTGAAGTCGTTCAAAAGGGATGTATTTCCTGAATCGAGTAATCGCATGTGAACCGTTTAAGGCCAGCTTGAAGAAAAAGAAAGAAGCTGGCGAGGGTGATGTGCACAAAAATTCATGTTTTGGAAACGTTGGCGTCGAGATGTCGACGGTCTTCTTTCTGCGGTAGACGTGTGGAAAAGACATGGGCGGTTGTCTTGCGAGCTTGGCGAATGGAGGAAAGCAGATGATAGCGCACTGTGGCAGCAGAGGAGAGATTCGGATGAAGCTAGAGGTGGTGGCAGACGCGACAAGGAATGTTATGTAGTCGTGCATGGAGCATGTCCAAGTTTTGGCCTCTCCTCTAAGACCATACCAAATGTAATTCCAGAATAGCCATTCCCCCTTCAATTGATGAATGCCTTTGAACACCCCTGTTCCGTTTGGGTGGATGTTGCGGCGTTGTTTTTGTCACTTGTATGAGGCAAGAGCCTAAGAGTGCATATTGGATTGCCGAGATGGTCTTAAAAACGATCAGAACGCCTTAAAACGCAAAAAAGGTCTACTGTGGGTCAGATATTTGCTGTGATCATTTGTTCGTGTTGATTGCTTCGTGCATAGATGATAGGGTAAACTCTGCACCGACTCACGAGCATCTCGACTCTCGAGTGGAGGACAGGAGAGATATAATCGGATAGACAGAGGATAAAGCAAGCAGTGCGGTCACACGATAAGCCATTGACGTTCGAGTCGCAAGCTTGTGTGCGATCATAGGGATCCTAATGTTAATGGTCAACAGTGACACGCGCTATATTGAATCCAGGACGCGAATGACGCTCACAGAATTGCTAGTATAACATTCAACTGAGGAGCTGATTCATTTGATCACAGTCTTTCATGTGCAGCAGGGACAACAACAAGGAGAGCGACAGCGGAAGAAATGGTGATGAAAGAGTTGCGACACGGTGACTGCACGTGTTCGTGGACGCGTTACTTGGTCTTGTTTTGCTGCAGCTTTTGGTCTTCCTCGTTGCCTTTGCAGGACGGACGAACGCTCAAAATCTGAGCAATATTGTTACCCACTAGAAGGTTAATTGATTTCGTTCATTTTGGCATTTACGTCCGTTCAGTTGGGAAATTGGTACTCGTGCTCAAGCACTCCAACTCTCGCTATTCCGTATACTACACCGACGATGACTTGTCTGCAGCCAACGTCTCGAGATGGCACGTTTCTGCCTCCTTCCTCCAACGACGCCAACTCTGGCGACCTTGTACGGTTCTCGAAATCGCTTCATCCGTCGTAGGCAGCCGTTCCTGCTCTGTCAACATCTCCGGTCCTCAACCACTCAAGAAAGACGGGTCTGCCGCAGATCCAGCTAGCCGTACCCCAACTGAACAAACGCTCCTTCACCCAAAACACTAGCACATCCTACTCCCAGGCAGCCCAAGGCCAACTAGACTACCTCCTCAACTCCGTTCCTCGCTCATCCGAAGGCGCTATATCTCACTGTTTAGCCCAGGTTCAACTTGGGTCGGATTTCGTCTATATGGTTGGCGTATTATGGTGTTGTGACGGGGAATACGAGTTTGATTGATGAGGCGTATAATCAGATTGAGCAGTTGAGGGATCGGGGAGCGGATGGATTGTGGAAGCACATTGGTTGGGGGAGCCATCGAATGGAGTACCGGTATGTTCTCTTTTAGAGATTCGTGGGCTGCTATTGACTTTACGCGTTGTGTTCTCGCTTTTCATTTTCCTCAACGGATACATGCAATCCCCCCTCTCACCATTTCCCCACCCCTTCATTCGTCCCATTCTATCATTGGCGCGTTCTTCCCTTCCCCACCCCCTCCGTCATCGTTACCCGTCTTCCATCTCCCCCCCCCTCTTCCGTCTGGAATGAATCTGGAATAAAAAGGCAATGGGCTGCCTCAGGCATTCTCCGCGTCCTTGCTACCATCCAGCACTCTTCATACGCCTCTTCATACCAGTACCACACGGGGATTTGCAGAATTGGGTATTCGAGATTCAGAGTGCGATGTTTGGGAGGTTGGTGAGTACTGAAGTACTGATAGTTTGTAAGATGGTGCCGTGCCTTCGCAACTTGTTCGTTTCTTTATCAATCCTCTCTCGTTTGCCGTCCTTGTCCTGTTCGTCACGTTTGGTTCTTGCCCTCGTTTTTATTCTCGTTCCATCCTCATCCTGGTGTCCCTGGCGCGGTGTCGGGATTGCGTTGGTGATGGCGTCTGGTTGGGATTCGGTTGGACTGATTGGGATTGGGTGTGGGGTGTACCCGTACTCATTGACACGTCCCACGTCCCTTGACCTGGGTCTTCTCATCCCGTTTCTTTTCGTTCCGTCCCTTTTCGTCTTTTCTCATCTCGTCTCGCATCGAGTAGGATTGGGTTGAAATTGTATTTGGATTTGGATTTATTGGCATTGGTGCGGGGTTACCAATGCGAACTTGGTTGGCATCATCTGGCTCGCTTTGTTTGATTGGGCGATTGATTGGGTTCTGTTGGGTCTGGTTGAAGGCACCAGTAGAACTGGGACCCAGAGCAGGTTAGTGGTGCTGCATACGCGAGATATGAGTCGCGGACCGGGTTTGAAGCCGAAGCTCGCTCAAGGGAGAGAGGTCGAGGGAAGGATATGGTGGTTCATTGCGCGCAAGTGGTTATCAGAGGAGGAATCGGTGTGGAAGGGGACGTAGAAATGGACTCGCTCGGTCATGCCGTTGTCTGCCCCTCATACCTCTCACCTCAACGTCGGCGCCCCATTAGAGTCTTTTAATTAATACCCCCCTCTCTTCCCTTCCTCGTTTTCTACGCTGTTTCGCTGTTTTCTTTTCCTTTTTTCTGCGCCTTGGCTGCAGCGACGATGAAAATGAGCATTGCAGCGAAACGATGGCGACTGCAACTGCGATCATGCTAATGCTCTTGCTCGGATTTCCCTACTTCCTTCCTTTTCTCTATTTACTTGTATGCTTCAACGACTCGTCTCTTTTGGATAAGCTCGAGTTTTCTCTTCAAGTTTCTAGAGATTTCTGATCGTTTATTGTTTATCGTCTACACGTCGCTTCACGTTTGTGTCTTCTGCCCACCTCTTGATATTTTCCCTTTATTTTTTAAATCTTCTTCTGATTCCCTTCATCTTATCTTGGGTTTGTTCTTCTATCGTCTCCCTACCCACACCACCTCAAAATACCCACCTATCCCTTCTTCCCCTTCTCACTTTTCCCTTCTTCCCCCATCGCTGCCGCCCTCTCACCTCCAACCCTAAAATTAGACCAATCAACCCTCCTCTTCCCCAACTACACCTCTGACCGTTCTTCCTTTCCCGACGCTGTGTCTACCAGGTTAATGGCATCAACAGTGTATAGACTAGCCCTTTTACACAATGTCTGGTATTGGTTGCCAGAGGCTGAGAAGGTTTGGGGGAGTGGGGGGAATGGGTATTTTGACTCCAACAGTATGTACAGTGACTCTGAAAACTGATGTCACCCCAAATTGGGAAGGTCATGTCTCACACACATCAGGAACCTTCGCCTCCTCATACTTCGCCATTTTCAACATAATAGACGCACAACAACCAGAATTTTTTGTACTATATACATAGGATAAGCTAATATACAATTGCACCAAAAAACTGCAGTGGAAAATGTGCCCTTGGGGGCTGTATGCTAGTAGTGGGTCCATTTCCAGTCATTGTTTTGCAACTCAATGAGACAGTGAGGGAATGAGCAGTAGAGCTGGACAGCATACTCTGCAAAGCCTGGAGAGTTCCTGTTATGACAGAAGTTGTACTTCAAGGTTTCGCCTTTCATTTGTTTGTTTGTTGAGCCTTTCTATCGAAGAAAGGTTTTGAGCAAGATGAGTATTACTCGAAGTAAGACTTGTAGAAAGATGTATAAGGTTGAGCTGGGGAATCTAGCTTGAAGAATGCTCTACCTATATACAAGGATATCTTGTAACTACGAGTCAGAGTACAATGTGTATAGAGCATGTAAATTGTCTGTAGTAGCTATGTCAAACAGCATGTAAGTAATAAGAAACATGCATACAATGCATGTATAAGATAAAGGCAGAGGAAACATGCATACAATGCATGTAAGCAATGTGTAAGTAATGAAAGGGGTGTGGGCCAACGCTCCGCATGGCGAGTACGAGGCCACAGGGTTCAGCCTCGGTTAATTATTCAATAAAAATTAAACTATATTCTCATTTTCACTACAGACATAAAGGACCACTACAGCCTTCTTATGCGCAAAGAATTCTAGAGCGTTGCTGTGAGCT